>CM039672.1:181377178-181589678 GCA_022496015.1 Hordeum marinum
CTCGGACGGATGAAACCTTTCTTCAAAGCCTCATCGAGTTGGATCTGAAGTTTGGCTAGTTCTAAGGATGCCATCTTATAGGGTCTTCTGGCTATTGGGACAATCCCTGGAATGAGCTCTATCAAAAACTCAACATCTCCGACGGGTGGAATTCCTAGCAATTCTTCTGGAAAGACATCCGGAAAGTCACGGAATACCGGAATATCTTCTAATTCTGGAAGAGGGCTAGCATTGAAGGAATAGAGTTGGCGCTTGGCTGTTCGAGTGGAGACATTAACTATCTCACCTGATGGATGTGTAAGTTAAATATTCCTAGTATGAGTATCAATCTTAGCATAGTGGGTTGTCATCCAGTCCATGCCTAAGATGATATTGATGTCCGAAGACTTGAGGGCTATCAAATATGCTAGGAATACTAGCCTATCCACCAGAATCTCATTATCATGGCTCACTCTAGAAGTTTGCCACTTTGAACCAGGAGTCTGAACTACTAAAGGAATAGGCATATCACAAAAAGACATGTTATGCAACTGTGCACAACTTTCTAAGATGAAAGAATGAGATGCCCCAGTATCAAATAGAACAGATGTTGGATGGCTATTGACAAGGAGCATACCTAGGATAACATCAGGATCCTCAAGGGCTTCCTCAGCAGAAACATAATCCACTCGCCCACGAGCAGGAGCTGGCTTCACATAGAAAGCTTTTCCCGGCTTCCCACGTGCCGCCGGTTTAGTATTGTTCTGAGGACACTCACGGGAGTAGTGTCCTGGTTCCCCACATTTGTAGCAGACCACGATGGCACGGGGAGCAGCATTGGTAGGAGGACCTCCAATTGGCCTGGCTGGAGGGTTAGGCTGAGCTGGGTGAGGCGCCTGGAAGGATGGCCTCGCGGTGTATCTTGGCGGCAGAGTTGCATTGGGCACCCACACCTGGCGTTTGTTGGAGCCCGAGCTAGATGCGGTGCTGAAGTCACGGTTGTGCTTCCTCGTGGCCTCATAGTCAGTCTGTCCAGACTCGGCATTGATAGCCTTGTTGACGAGAGCCTCAAAGGTTGTGCACTCATGCAGGTGCAGATTTCGATGGAGCTCTGGATTAAGTCCCTTGTGGAACCTAGCCTGTTTCTTGGCATTGGTTGAAACTTCCTCTGGAGCATAATGAGCAAGATTGCCGAACTCACGACTATAGGCATCCACTGACAGTCTTCCTTGGGTGAACGCACAGAACTCCTCTCTCTTACGATCCATCAGCCCTTCCGGGATGTGATGGGTACGAAATGCCATGCTGAATTCTACACAAGTTGGTGCGGGACCTGCGGGACGCATGGCTTCATAATTTTCCCACCACAAATTGGCGGGTCCTTCTAGAAAGTAGGTAGCAAAGGTCACCTTGTTGGCCTCAGATACATTGGCAGCCCGAATCTTACGGAACATGCTAGTCAGCCAGTCATCCGCGTCAAGTGGGTTGACCGAATGATGATACTTGGGTGGGCACAACTTGACGAAATCATCGAGGGACACGCCATCATTGTGATCATTGGCGGGAGCACGTGCTGTGTTCTGCTCAATTCTTTCCAGCAGCCTGGTGGTCTCCCTTTTGTTCCGCTCAGCTTCAAGCATCACTTCTGCCAAAGAGGGCGCGTGTGGCAGGTTCTCTTGCCTTGGCTGGGTTCCCTCGCCCTGCTCAGGGGCAGGCACAAGGTTATTCCTAGTTGCCACCATCCTGGGAAAACAAACCCACATCTTAGCCATAGAGGACATCAACTCTAAGACATGAGATAAGGAATGTACTGGACAACATGGCATGCTGGGTAAACACCTAAACAACATGGTAATAACAACTGCCCTATGAACACCATGATTCATACACACCATGACATAGTTCAGTACAAGCCCAAGATGAAATACAAACTACGGAAAGATGACACAACTCATCGGAGGCATTACAAGCTTCCTATACATTATCTATCTACACCTCCGAAACTCAACTCTCAACCTCAATCATATCCCACAAAACACACAGGACTGTGGCGATACGACTACTACCATACTAGAACTAACATCCACATACTCAAGCATCACCATAGAATGCCTCATACAGGTTACCCCGTGACCTGAGAGTTGAACCTGAGGATCCAGAAACACTCTAGCTCGTGATCCCTGGAAACCAGAAGGACACGGATGTGGCCTTGGTCCCCTTGTTGGCGGCAACAGCAGTCCTCGAAGAGGGGTGATGCCTCCAACATTGGGCCAGTCTACACGTGCTGGTAGATGAGTCTGCGATGGGTTCAGCATCTCCAAATCTCCATAGCCTGTCTGCACGACAGGCGCCAACTGCGTCAGGGCTGTCCAAAGACGTGCACGGGTAGCATAAAGCTCCATGCAAAGGGCACGTGCATCATGATCCCTGTTTTCCAACATCTAGGCAGTCACCTGCAGCCTAGGGTCCTCACGAGAATGATCATAGTAGGCTTCGCTAAGATAGCCATCCTCTCCTCCCATGGAAGCAAGAATATAATAGAACTTTGTGTTCTGAAGCAGACCATGGTGAAACCTCATGATAGTCAACATGGTGTAGGCGACCTCCTGAACTTCCATGTCTATGGTGACATCTAGTCCATAAGTCCAGTGAAGCGGCTCTGCAGCTCCAGGATATGAAGGATATATCTTAACAGTACACAGATACTGGCTCTGGTTGAAATCTCGATATTGTTCCTCCACTGTGTACTCTGGGTACCAACGGTAGCCAGCCTCCATCATAACTCTAACCAACATGGTCGTGTGACCAGGTACATCGATGCACCTAGTCAGATGGACCACCTGACGGGAAGGACGAGGGGAATCTGAAACAGAGAATGATGCAAAGACATTAGAGACTCTAGCAGAAATTGGACAGCATAACGGTTGTAATTGCTCAAAAAGGATTTTGAGACAACTGCAAAATATTGGAAAGCATAACCACTCGACTTTCTAGACTCAAATCTCTTCTCCATCTGTTTGTCACACCAGCAACTCTCAAGTACCAACATTCACTTGCAAACAAGCTAGCTAGTAGTCCATGGTTAGTAACTCGTCATCCTAAGCAATAGATGAGAAGCCTAGTTCTTATCCCCGTAGAAAAGATGAGAAAGACTCAACATAGAATAACTTGGGAAGAGGAGTAAAAAGAGCCTTACGTTCCCTTCCACAATCAATTCCCCTACCTTTTTGTAGTGTTTCTAGACTCAACTTCGACCGGTTTGGCTTGATAGTCCTACAGTCAGACAGGCTCTGATACCAACGCTGTCAGGACCCTGATTCTAAGTCATATGTTTCTCGAATAGTTTGTCTTCATGGTGTTCCATTGGAGATTAACTCAGACCGTGGAAGTATCTTTACTTCCCGATTCTGGGAAAGTTTTCAAACCGCTATGGGGACTCATCTATCCTTTAGCAGTGCTTTCCACCCGCAATCAAGTGGTCAAGTTGAGCGAGTCAATCAAATCCTCGAAGACATGCTCCGAGCTTGTGTTATATCTTTTGGTATGAACTGGGAGAAATCTCTTCCATTTGCTGAATTTGCTTATAACAATAGTTATCAATGAAGCCTGGGCAAAGACCCTTTTGAAGTTCTCTATGAACGAAGGTGTCGAACACCTCTTAACTGGTCAGAAACCGGAGAGAGGCAACTCTTTGGCCCGGATATGATCCAGGATGCACAGGAGCAAGTTCGCATTATTCGTGAAAAGTTGAAAACAGCCCAATCTCGTCAAAAGAGCCAATATGATTGCCATCATAAGGTTGTGACCTATGAAGTTGACGAGAAGGCTTACCTTCGGGTTACACCTCTGAAGGGTACCCATTGATTCGGTATCAAGGGCAAATTGGCTCCTCGTTACATTGGACCCTTTCGCATTCTTGCTAAATGAGGAAAGGTTGCCTACCAATTGGAACTACCGCCGCATCTTTCCAAGGTGCATGATGTCTTCCACGTCTCGCAACTCAGGCGTTGCTTCTCGGACCCTGTCCATGAGGTAGACCACGAAGCGCTTGATCTCCAAGATAATCTTACGTATCGAGAATACCCTGTTCGTATTCTTGATCAAGCTAAGCGGACCACTCGGCGTCGGAACATCAGGTTTCTCAAGGATCAGTGGTCACACCATTCTAAAAAGGAGGCCACATGGGAAAGAGAAGATCGTCTTCGACTAGAGTACCCCGCACTCTTCCCGACGACTTGAAAATCTCGAGACGAGGTTCTTTTGAGTGGGGGTGAGTCGTCACATCCCTAACTAGGTATCATAGGGCAACATGGGTGTTGTATCATGTTTCATTTTTGCATCAACATAAAATGGGGATTAAAAGAAACCCCAAGCTCACATTGAATCCAAATAATTCAAGTTAGTGAAAATTCAACAAATCCAAAATGCCCTACTAAAATGTTCCCTATGTCGGATAAATATGGACATGGTTATAACAGGGGCCATTTTAAATATATGAACAACTGAAGCAATTTAAAAATAAATGATAAAGCTTCTGAAAATATCAAATAAAGCATTATCATTATTTTAGTTTTCAAAATATCCTGAAACTTTTTAGATAAGTTTGAGAAATTCAAACTTCAATATACAAAATATTTGGGATATTTTATCAAAGCAATTGTACCTGAAAAGAAAAGAAAACAAATGTCAGAAATAGGAAAACAGAAAAGAAAATAAAGAAGAAAGAAAAGGAGGATGAACCTGGGCCGGCCTAGCTGGCCCGGCTCCATCGTCGTCCTCCTGGCGGCCAGGAGGACGGGCGTGTGGCCGGAGCGCACACGCGGGCATGCCTCCATGCCGGCAGCTTCCTGCTTGTTTCCCCTCGCCAGCGCGATGAGGATAAGCTTAGAGAGCCGTCCCCATCACCCTCTCCCTCTCGCCCTCGCTCACCTCTCTGCCCTTCTCCTCCTTTTCTCCGCCATAGCCACCGGTGCCTTAGCTTCACCACCGCAGTTCTAGCCGCTCCCCTCGCTTTTCAGCCCTCCAATCGCTCCGCCTCATCGCCTTCTTCCTCCTTGCCGAGCTGTGCGGTGCTAGGAGCCCCGAAGCGCCGTTCCCGAGCTCGTCTTCCTCCTCGGACCCAAAGCTTCGCCATCATTGATCGCCGTCTCCGAGCCCTCCCCGAGCAAGCTCTTGACGGATTCGAGTCTGCTGTGACCTCCCGGCTCTTTCCCCTCTCCTTTCCGGCCTTTTCCCCCTCTGTAGGCCCTGATTGCGCTGGCTCCCTAATGACCTGCCGCACGAGCTCATCGCCGACGATGCTCCGGTGACCAGTTGGTCCATCAGAGGCCACCCTCGAGCTTGTGGGGCCGCGCAGTGCTTATTGGTGCTTAGTTTCGGCCGTGTCTCGCTCTGGTTCAACGAGCCCGTGCTCGTCCAAGCTCTGGCAGCCGTCGTGCTCATCGCCGGCGCCGACTCCAGCCATCCCAACCCCTAGGAAATGTCGGGCTCGACGCGCCCGAGCAAGTAGAGAAGTTTGGTGCCGTCTGCTGTCCATTTGGTCGCCGGAGGAGGACTTCCAACCCCCTCTACCGTCCCTAACGTCGCTGGCGGCTGAACGCCAACGAGTCAACCAGTTTGACCACCAAGGGTTTGACCCCTGGGTCACTAGCAAGTGGGGCCAGGCCCTGTTAGTCAAATCTCGATTAGTGAATTAATTAATTAATTTAATTAACCTAATTAGACACTAACCAGTGGGCCCTACACTAACCTAGTTAGTAATTAGTTAAACAAATAACCTGGTAGTGATTGAGTCACTAACAAGAGGGTCCCACCCTGTTAGGTTTGACCTCGCCTGGTCAGCCGACTAGCTGACGTCACCGTGACATCAGGATGATGTCACTAATCCCTTTTCCAGTTTAAAAATAATTCTAGAAATTATTTAAAATTTTAAAAATTCATATAAATTAATCTGTATATCAGATGAAAACAATTTATATATGAAAATTCATGAGACAAATCCAATGAATCCAATGGTGCTATTATCATGCATGTTAGAGCAACCTATATAGAAGAACATTGACATTTGCTAATAGGTTAGTATATGGAATTTGAAATGAAGAAAAAATTTGAACCTATATTCAAAATCCCTTCAAATTAACTTGGACACTAGTTGCACTAGCTCATCCATACATGCTACCATGTCATGATCATGCATCATATTGTTGCACTTGCGTGTATTGAATGCTATTTATGTGCATTGCGGTAGGCCTTGCTTCTGAGGATACCCTTGAGTATTCCAACGAAGGAGAGAACCTTCCCGCTACCCAGCAAGGCAAGCAACCCCCTTGATCATTCTGATAACATCCCACTCTCTCGCTCCTCCTCTTGTTTATTGCCTAGGACAAACGTTCACTTGCCTGTCATACCTGGTAGATGAACCTATTCTTATGCATGACCTGTCATTGTCACAGTAAATAGCTAAACCTTGCAACCTAGCATACCTGGTAGATGCTTGTGCCATGATGTGCTTAGCTTACTTTGCTTGCTATGCTTTTTATGCTTAGAGTTGTGTTAGGTCTGATTCATCTGGGTGATGAACTAGAGTGAAACATTGTTGTTCCGATGATAAGATTATGATTAACCCGATTTGGTATAGGTAGCGATGAGAGGCTATGTAGGATTACATAGTGGGTTGTTTCATTGGGACCGTTCTTAGGAACTGAGTTCCGTGTTTGTGATCCAAGACTAGTTACTACCACATGTTGGGATACTTAATTGACCCTCTCGACTTATCAATCACTTAGTCCTTGGTCCAGGAGTTGCAAGTAGTTTCTGGTGTTTACAGCATGCTGGAGGCCGTGCGTAGCACTGACCCTAGGGGTGGGTTACGACGCGGTAGGCAGTGGCACGGTGTACCAAGGGTCACCCGAATGGTGGGCTTGGGAACCCTGTGCACATCGTTTGGGGCCGTAGCGGAAACTTTGGCCAGACTTCTGTGCGGGTTCAGTCTCAAATAGGCGATAGCCTGGACTAGAGGTCTTATGTGATTGACGGTTGTGGTCGACTCCCTCGCTGGGCTTCTGCTTGAAGGTTGCCGAGGTGCCTGGTTTTTAAGAGCACATAGTGATAAGTGGCGAGAGCGTGTGTGAAGAAGTACACCCCTGCAGGGTATGAAACTATTCGAATAGCCGCATCCTCGGATGTGGACTACTTGGATAACTTATGTTGTTCATAGATAATCAAATGGATACTCATAAAAATATCAAGACAAGTGTGAGTACCCTAGATGGAACTCTCCCAGGAGAGGGAAGTGAATCCATGGTGGTGTATTTTTCATGGAGTTATTGGACTCGTGTGCGATATCTAAAATTTAAACAAAGAGTTAAAATTGTGTAGTGTAGGTTAGCCATGAGTCAAAGCTAGCATTGCTGCGTAATAAATGTTGAGTATGTTTGTACCACACCCCCTTTATTGATACATGAGCATGAATAGACTAGGTCTGCTTTGAAGACTTGCTGAGTATGTTTGTACTCATGTTTGCTTAATAAATGTTGCAGATGAGACCCAGGACGCATTAGGTGGGTTCTTTCTAGATGTCGACGATGCCGAATAGCTGGTGTGCTAGCTACGACCTTATGCCCTGTGGCAGGCTGTAGATAGTTAGGCCATGTGCCTTTTACCCCTTTCATCTGTCTATACTCAGACAGCTTTATGCTTCCGCTTGGTTTGTATGAACTTGTTTGTATGACTTGAGTGTTAGGTCATGTGACCCCTATTTGTAAGAACATATTATGCAAGGCTTGTCTGAGCCTCTTAAATAAAAGTTGTTGAATGGTTATGTTGTGATGCCATGGTTGTATCTATGCATATCGGGCATGTCGTGCGTACGTGTGATGTGCATTGTTATGTATGGGATCCCACACCTAGTTGTGTGCCTTTAGTAGTACTCTTTACGGGAAACTGCCTCTTTGTGCTTCCACTGAGCCATGGTAGCTTGCTACTGCTCTGGACACATTGATTAACCGACATGTATCGTTCTTTGCTGCTGTGTCTGTCCCTTCGGGGAAATGTCTCGCAGTGTAATGGAGTCCCTGTAGCCTGCTATGACTGGTCTACGTGCAGTGATGACATTTATATCTTACGGTGTAATGGAGTCCTTGTAGCTTGCTATGACTCGTCTATACACGCTTGAGGCCCACACCTACATTGCTAGGTTACGTATGCAAGTTTCCGTACGGATGTGCCACTTGGGTTCTATGACTAGTCATGTCAGCCCGGGTTCTCTATCGTTTGATTGCCAGCGACATGTTCACATATGTGAGCCAGGCAAACGGTCCCGGCTAGGGTAATGCTACAGACGTGGAGCTTACCGTGCGTGAGGCCGCAAAGTGATGTGATATGTTATAGTCTGGATTCATATGACTTAGGATCGGGGTCCTAACAAGGTGCAAAGGTTTCACCAAGTTAATACCCTTGACCTGTGTGTAACCTTGAGCCACCAGTCGTGCCTTGCTTCTGATGACTTGGTCAGACACATCTTGCTTGTTGCGGAAGATCTACATTGTACCGATGATGTTGTGCTTCCTAGGATCAGGATGCTTTACGAGCTCCCACACATTGTTCAGCTTGAACTGGTGAAGCTCTTCTTACATGGCTTGAATCCATTCCAATTCCTTGAAGACTTCATCAACTTTGGTGGGTTCTGTGATAGATACAAAAGCAAAGTGCTCACAAAACTTAGCCAATTGAGTAGCTCTTGAGCGAGTAAGTGGACCTGGTGCATTAATGTTTTCAAGCATTCTCTGAATTTGAACTTCATGTGATACATGTGGGTGAGCAGGGCAAAGACTTTATTTTGGCTGCTAAGCATTGTCTTCTTAAGTAGCATTGTCTTCAGTTTCAGCATTGTCTTCATGCTGAGTGGATGGAATCATGACTTCTTCAAGCATGGGTTCATCCGGCACAATTTCTCTAGTGCCCATCAGTCTAATAGCTTCTTCCGAAGGTAATTCATCTAGCACAGGAGGTAGGTGCTCTCTTTGCGAGCCCTTAGTTTTATCAAACCACAAATCTATAGTTTCAACAACCTTATTGTGAAGGATTTGTTAGACTCTGTAGGTGTGCGAGTTCTTTCCGTAACCAAGCATGTAACCTTCATGTGCTTTCGGTGCAAATTTAGAAGTGTGGTGTGGATCTCTTATCCAACATCTTGCACCGAAGACTTTGAAGTAACTTATTGGATTTCTTACTAGTGAGAAGCTCATAAGATGTTTTCTTGAAGAACTTGTGAAGATATACTCTATTGATGATGTGGCATGCAGTATCAATGGCTTCAGGCCATAGCTTCCTAGGTGTCTTGTATTCATCAAGCATGGTGGGATCCATGTCAATGAGATTCCTCTTCTTGTGTTCCACGATGCCATTCTATTGTGGGTGTATGGAGCTGAGAACTCATAAGTGATGCCTAGATCGTCAAGGAATATGTCAAGTCAAGTGTTCTTGAACTCAGTGCCATTTTCACTCTTGATGTGCTTGATCTTGATGTCGTAGTTGTTCATACACATGTTGGTGAAACGCCTGAAGACATCCTGCACTTTTGTTTTGTAAATTATGATATGCACCCAAGTGAATCGATAATAGTCATTAACAATTATGAAGCCATATAGATTTGCAGTGGTATTGAAGGTGGAATAATGAGTAGGGCCAAATAAATCCATGTGTAGCAGCTCCAAGGGACGTGAAGTCGTCATGATAGTCTTCGAGGGGTATTTTGCCCTGGTCATCTTCCCAGCTTCACAGGCACCACAAAGGTGGTCCTTCTTGAACTTGACACCCTCAACGCCAATGATAAGCTTGTTCTTGGCGAGTGTGTGAAAGTTACTCATCCGAGCATGTCCTAGCCTTTTGTGCCATAGCCAGCATTTCAAAGCTTTTGCTAGAAGACATGAGGCAACCTGCGGTCCTATAGAGAAGTCTACCATATAGAAATCACCTCATCAAAAACCTTAGAATACTTCGGTTTTGTCAGAGGCTATTAGTACCACACATCAAAATTTGTGGAATATGACAAGCATATCTAAGTCACATAGCATTGAGACAGATATTAAGTTGTAACCAAGGAATTCAACAAGCATGACATTTTCCATGTGTCGTTCCCTTGATATAGCAACTCTACCTAGCCCCAATACTTTGTTGCTGCTCTTGTCAGCAAAGACAATGTGCTCTTTGGTTGGAGGTCAAAGATTTTGCTCCATCCATAGGTTTCGATCACCAGTCATGTGGCTGGTGCAACCACTATCCATGATCCATTCAGTGGCATTGGATTTTTCTTCATTCATTGATAATTACTATGGTTCTCCAAGGCATGCAACATTAACATGCATTGATGAGTGATATAGCAGTGCATATTGATAGAAGACATTGGACAATATGAATGATAACATTCGAATGATTTTCTTGCGTCCAAACAAGATGGTTTTCGGGTCTCCATAGATAATATTCAGGATAGGCTTCTTCCTATCTGAAGACCTGATGCTCCATGAAGATACTAGTTCTTCTTAACCACCCACATGCGAAGGGGTGGCTTAGAAGCAATGAGACATAAGGCAGCATCAGAGAATTTTGGCAAAGTTGCCCTAATAACATGTTTCACTGGAGGGTTAGTATATTCAAATGAATAAGCTGAGAAATTCTTGGTTGGATGAACATAACAGTTCATGTCGTGGTGCACATATTCATGTGTCATTTCAGTCCTTCCCTGCGAAACATATTTGTTAGAGTGATCATATGAAGACATTTGTCTTCTCGAACACATTTATCTGGGGTTAGTCTTCTTCTTGAGAGATGTCGCCAAGACTCACATGAAGCTTCTCAAGATGACTTTTAGGAACCCAGATCTTCTTCAAAGGAGAACCATTCCTGCAGTTAGTACCAACAAATCTGGCAAACACTTCACCATTTTGCCACTTCAACAGTTTATAGTTGGAATCAAAGGATTTATCAATAATGATAGGATTCTCACAGTCGTAGCCAGATAATGTGGAAGTATCAAATGAAGGACCATTCGCGGCAACCCATGTGGTTTTGGGGTACTGCTCAAGTGTCCAATATGACCCATCAACATTAAGGTTTCTTTCGAACCCAACACCCTCTTTCCTGGGGGGTTTGTTCAGTATAGTCTTCTTTGGGACATCACCAAGAATCTGATGCCCTTTGAGACTCTTGTACATGCAAGTCTCAAGCAATGTCTTCAACCTATCATTGTCATCAGTAATAGCAGTACCATCCTTAGATGAGTGGTTAGGTGCCATAGATACAGTTGAAGATATAGTATTTTCAGAAGCCATAGAACATTTAGCAGTAGAGTCATTAGCTTCACGAGCAATGCATCTTAAGCATGGAGCATCAAATTCATCCTAATCGGTAGTGATCTATTATGCTAGGAGTGAATCGTTTTCCTTCCGTAGGTCATCAAGTGCTTCCCTCAACTTCTCAAGATCTATCTTTTTCTAAAGATATTCAAGAGAAAGCTTCTCATGATCAGTTGAGAGGGCATCATGAAGATTTTGGAGATCCTCAAACCTTGAATGAAGACTACGTATGTCTTCAGCCATAGTTTCGTTCAGACTCATCTCGCCGAGTAACAGGTCATCGCTTTTCTCTAGAGTAGATTGCACTTTCTCCATGGCATTTTGTTGCTTAGTGGCAATTTTTACAAGTTTAGCATAGCTTGGTTTCATGTCATCATTAGATTCAGCTTCAGATTCATGACATGAGCACTTTCAGGATACCTTGGAGGATTTTGCCATGAAGCAGTAGGCTGGATAAGTGTCATCATCACTGGCTTCGATGTTCAAGAAGGAGCCATTGTCTTCGGGTTCGAAGACAGACATAGAAAGATAAGCCGAAGCCATTGCCAGTCCAGCTAATTCAGTGTTAGATTCCTCCTCAGAAGCTTCCTCAGCCTTAGAACCAGATTCAGACTGTGAATCCATCTCCTTTCCGATGAAGGCATGGGCCTTTCTTGATGAACTCTTCCTCTATGATGAAGACTTTTACTTGTTCTTGTTCTTGTCATCGGAGTGATAGTTCTTGCTCTTCTTCTTGGATTCCTGCTCCCATTGAGGATAATTAGCAATGAAGTGACCAGTTTTCTTGCATTTGTGACAAGTTTGCTTCTTGCTATCCTTGGAAGACATATCTCCAGATCTCTTGGAATCACGTCTTGAAGATTTAGCATAGCGTTTTCACTTGGCAAACTTCCAAAACTTCCTAACAAGCAAGGCAAGCTACTTTCCAAACTCTTCAGCACCATTAGAACTGCATTCAGAGTTGTCTTCGGATGAAGACACAACTTTGGCCTTGATATTACGGTAGCGACTCTAGTTTGGTCTGTAGATATCTCTCTCCTCAGCTTGTTGGAATTCATGGGTGTCCAACCTCTCAGGTATATCAGCTGGATCCAAACTCTTGAAGTCAGGGAGCTCTTGGATCATAAGTGCGAGAGTGTGAAAGGAACTGTCAAGTGATCTGAATAGCTTCTTGACGACATCATGTTTGGTGATATCAATGGCGTCAAGTGCATTCAGCTCATTGGAGATGTTAGTGAGGTGGTCAAAGGTGAGCTGAACATTCTTGTTGTCGAGTCTCTTGAAGTGGTTGAACAGGTTGCGAAGCAAATCAACACGGGACTCTCTTTGGGATAAGAAGCCTTCATTCACTTTGGACAGCCATTCCCAGATTTGCTTGGAGGTGTTAAGTGCACTCACACGGCAATATTGTCCTTTGGTCAGATGACCGCAGATGATGTTCTTGGCGGTCGAGTCGAGTTGCGCAAACCTTTTCACATTAGCAGTAGTAATACCTTCACCAACTTTGGGAATGCCTGCCATGACAACATACCATAGGTTGTTGTCAATGGCTTCGAGATGCATGCATATATTTTTCTTCTAGTAGGGGTAGTCGGTGCCATCGAAGACAGGGCACACAGCGGAGACCTTGATTATCCCTGCAGTCGACATAGCTAAAACTCAACGGTGGTTAAACCGAACCAAAAAAGAAGGGAGTACCTTGCTCTGATACCAATTGAAAGTGCTAGTTAACGACTAGCAGAGGTGAATAGGAGATTTTTATGAAAGGCTTAGAAATAGTGAATGAATTCGAATAATGTGGAAATGTAAACAGGATCAAGTAGGGATACAATCAAGATTCTAGACAAGGCATGCAAGGGAGGGAAGACATTCAAGTAGGACAAGCATAATCATCATGACTACTAAGATGTGTCGAAGGCAAACTTAGATGGTATGAAGATGAACAGATGATATGAATGTCTTCGATGAAAGTCTTCACAAGGTGTACAAGCAATGTCTTCACAGTTCAGAGTAGGAATGTAAGGGAGTGAAGGATAGAACGAGTAGCTTGACAAAGACACATGATTTGTTGGACCCATTCCAGTTGTTGTGACAACTATATGTCTGGTTAGGGAGACTGAGATTTAACTAAGAAAACCTCGTCTTCACCTTATTCCCCTTGAGCCAAAGTCAATTAGACAACGCCCAATCACTCAGGTAAGTCTTCAGGGGAGACTTCTGAAACCCATACATACTTGGTCACTCGGCATCCACAATGACTCTTGGACGCTCTAGACCCAGACGCCTAACCGTCCGGAAGATCATGGTCTTCAATTGTAATAAGTTTTCAGTTCACTCAGAACAGAAAGTCTTCGGTGATGCTCAAACACTCTAGTTCTAGGTCGTTAGGTGTATCCTTGCAGGATGTGTATCTCTCAAAGTCTTCAAGGTGGGTTGCTCCAAAACGACAATAGTCGTATCTCTCTCTAAGCAGCCACCTACTTATGGTGGAGGGGGTGGGCTATTTATAGCCAGTGGGCAACCCGACCTGATATGACCAAAATGACCCTGGGTCACTGGCCAACCAACACGTGTCACAACGGTCAGATTTCAAACACACGCGATAGCTTTACTTGGGATACAAGTAAAGCTGACTCAACCAGCTCTGGAAGAGTTTTCCTCTCAATGTCTTCGCTCGAAGACATAGGTATGGGTTGAGCATCTCGTCAGCATTTGACTTCGATCACATCGACCCCACTTAACAGTATGATGGTTCCTATAACTCAGGAAAGAAGAAACAAAACTACCGAAAGACATCGTCTTCATGTTTCATTGACTTCGGACGAATGTATTCGCTTAGCACCAATGGCTTCAGCCATCATCAATGTCTTCGGACATTTTTGGGGGTCGTCTTCGACGGCTAAACCGAAACTTCAGGGACTTCTCTCTGTGTTAACCTGTGAACTCTCACAAACACATTAGTCCCTCAACCACGTTTGTCTTCAGTACTCCAAAACCAAACAAGGGTGACACTAGATGTACTTATGGTGTGTCTAGCAAACAATGATTGTGGAAAACTATAAAAAGTCCTAAGGAAAACGACGCTCCAATCAAGTGATTAATAAAAATATAGCTCCAAGTGACATACCGGTGGATTAAGAAGAAAGAGGGGATGCCTTCTGGGGCATCCCCAAGATTATACGCTTGATAATTTCCTTGAATATTACCTTGGCGTGCCTTGGGCATCCCCAAGATTATACGCTTGATAATTTCCTTGAATATTACCTTGGTGTGCCTTGGGAATCCCCAATATTAGGATCTTTCCGCTCCTTATTCCTTCATCCATCGTGATAGCACCCAAAACTTGAAAACTTCAACACACAAAACTCAACAGAAACTTCATGAGATCCGTTAGTATGATAAACATATCAAATTCTTTAGGTACTGTCATAAATTGATTCATATTTTATTATTGCATAAGGTACTATAGTCTAACTCCTCCATGAATTATACCCCCCAATACAATCTAAGGCATCATCAAAACAAACAAACTATCCAAGTAAAAACAGAATCTGTCTAAAGCAGGATAGTCTGTAATGATATAATTAAGTACCATACTTCTGTAATTAAAATAATTCCGAACAATTAGGAAGACCTGAGGAACCTATAGAGAAATACCGCGTAAAAAATTCATATCAAAAATCTGTATGAGTAAAATCAGAACAATTATGCACTGGATGCTAAAGTTTCTGTTTTTGCACCATATCAATTCTACTTATCATGCAAGTTATCCCAAAGTCTTTACTTGGCACAAATACTAATTCAAACATAAAAACACAATCATTATAGTAGAAATAATCATGTTATAAAAAATAGAGAGTAAAAGAAAGAAAATAAGATAACTATTTGGTTGCCTCCAACTAACACTATTGTTTTACGCCCCTAGCTAGTCATAATGCACATGATCAAGTGTTGTCATCTTTATTATCAAGCTCCTCAATAACACAACAATGCTTAGGAAAAATAGGAGGCTTGAAAATAGGCTCTCTTAGCAAGTTTATAAAATTGCGATGCACTCTAATCATCTTAAGACCCTTGTTTCTTTTGGTAGAAGTGATACTAACATTCTTGGGGACATATATAAACTTGGGAATTCTCTTTTTAGAGGTACTAGCATTAGTTTTAGAGGGAGTGAAAGTGGTACCCACTTTATCATTGACCTCATACATTTTATCAATTCTACTAAAACCTTGCTCCACCCTCTCATTAATAGTTTTATCCCATCCTTTAATGTATATGAAGTAATTCCTACCTTCGATTCAAATTGAGTGATATGATTATAAATCTTTTTATCCAACTCAATTTATTCTTTAGTAGCCACTTCATTTTCAAGAACATCAAGTCTTTGCATAACATGTTCCAAGGTCAAAATAATTTCATTAATTATAATAGGTGGTGACTTAACTAAATTTTCCATGGCTTTGAAATCATCCGAAGTGCGACTCATTAAGAAATTACCACGGGTAATAGTATCAAGTACGAATCTATACCAAGTAGTAATACCAACATAGAAATTACGAAGCAAGATGTTCGAGGATTGCTGATGAATTGATTTATTTTTTGCATTTGAAATCCTATACCATGCATCTTTTAAACTTTCTCCTCCTCTTTGCTTAAAATTAAGCACATCATTATTGGGGATAAAGGAACAAAAGAAGAACTAGCCATAGCAACAAGCAAACAAGCAAACTAGCAAACTAGCAAACTAGCAAAGATAAATATTTTTGTATTTTTTTTATGAAGCAAGAAAAATATAGAAGAAAATTAAAAGTGGAACAAGTGAATGATAATTTGTGTGAAGGTACTTGATAGTAGGTTAGTGATACTCCCTGACAACAGCACCAAAAATCCTTCCTGATACTTGTGATCCGCATTGAGTTTTCCGTGAAGAGGAACGGGTGATGCGGCATAGTATAGATAAGTATTTCCATGAGTGAGAACCAAGGTTATCGAACCAATAGGAGTAGCAAGTAACCCCCGTCTTCAACGA
This sequence comes from Hordeum marinum, assembly GCA_022496015.1. NCBI lineage: Eukaryota > Viridiplantae > Streptophyta > Magnoliopsida > Poales > Poaceae > Hordeum > Hordeum marinum. Next base: position 181,393,538 of record CM039672.1, read on the forward strand.
CTGCACACAAAATGCAAACACTTGCACCCAACATGGGCAAGAGGGTTGTCAATCCCCTTGGAGTCGTTATTTGCAAGCAAATGAAGTGTGTATATGATAGTTGATAATTTTAAATTGAAAAATAAATAAAAGTAAATAAGCGACAGCAAGGTATTGAAAGCTTTTGTAAATATAAATGTGAATAGACCCGGGTGCCATAGTTTTCCCTAGTGGCATCTCTCATGTAGTAAGCATACCGTGGGTAAACAAATTATTGTTGGGAAATTGATAGAAAAGCACATAGTTATGCAATATTCATTCACGACAATGATCATGTGTATATAGGCATCACGTCCATAAGCCAATAGGCCAACTCTTGCCTGCACATTTTACTATTACTCCACCCATCGACCGCTATCCAGCATGCATTTATAGTATGAAGTAAAATAGAGTAATGCTTAGAGAACAATGACGTGATGTAGACAAAGAGAACTCAATTAGTATGAATTAACCCCTTTTTATCCTTAGTGCATCAATACAAAGACATGTATTGTCCCCTACTATGTCACTAGGGTATAGAGCACCGCCAGATTGAACTCACTACAACACACACCTCCCACTGAAGAAAGATTAATGTAGTTGGCCAAACCAAATCAATAGATCAGAGAGATTTACGAAGCTATAATAATCATACAAATAAGAGTAATAATAGAATTAATAGAAGACTCGAATATTTTATCATGAATAATATGAACATAAACCCACAAGTCACCGGATCCTAAGAAACGCACCACACAAAGTGATTATATCAAATAGATCAAAGCGAAGATGTGATGATCATTGTATTGAAGATCAAGATCAAGATCAAGATAGAGAGAGATAGCCAACTTGGTACTAACTACGGACCCGTAGGTCTATGGTGAATTACTCACACGTCACCATGGGAGCAGCAAGGTTGATGTAGAGGCCCTCCATGATCGATCGCCCCTCCAACAGGGCACCAAAATAGGGCTACAGATGGACACACGATGGAATAGACACTTGCAGCAGCAACGTGGAAATGCACCACACAAAGTGATTACATCGAATATATCAAAGCGAAGATGTGATGATCATTGTATTGAAGATCAAGATCAAGATGAAGAGAAAAGAGAGAGCCATCTAGGTACTAACTATGGACCCGTAGGTCTATGGTGAATTTCTCACGCATCACCATGGGAGCAGCAAGGTTGATGTAGAGGCCCACCATGATCGATCGCCCCTCCAACAGGGCACCAAAATAGGGCTCCAGATGGCCACATGGTGGAATAGACACTTGCGGCAGTAGAAAAAGTGTTTTGGGAGGCTCTCTTGGGTTTTTGGGATATATTGAAATTTATAGGCCAGAGAGGGACGTACGGAGATGCCAGGAGGGGCTAAAACACATAAGGGCATGGCCTCCCACCTGGGAGCACCATGTTCTATGTTTTCTCTCTCGTGCAGCCTCCGGTCTCCTCCCAAAGCTTCCAAGTCTTCTTTTGGTCCAAAAAACATCAAAAAGTTTCATGGCAATTGGACTTCATTTGGTATAGTAAACCTAAAAAGCCAAAAACATGTAGAAAACAACAACTGACACTTGGCATTGGGTTAATAGGTTAGTGCTAAAAAATAATAGGAATTGGTAAATAAATACCCAAAGAGTACCCTAGAATGATAATATTATAGGATGGAATAATAAAAAATTATAGATACGTTGGAGACGTATCAAAGTGTTCCAGAAGGCGATATATGCCATGTGCGTTGATGGAGGCGCATCTTTGCATTCCTCTCACTGGTAGCTCAAGCAATGTGCCCGTGAGATCAAAGCGGCAGAGCCAGAGGTAGAGGCATAGAAACCCCTCAAGTGGTCGAACACGCCCATCATCTCCGACACAGAGGATCACCCTGATCGCACCACTGTTGTTGGGTGTGTGCAATTGTTGGTTTCGCCAACATTCCGCAACATCAAGGTGATGGAGATGCTGGTCGATAGTGGGGCTGGCTTGAACTTGATCTCATCGGATGTGATGAAGTGGTTACAGATACCCGACATGGATCTCAAGCCAACGTGGTCATTCCAAGGAGTAAACCCAGGAAGATGCCAACCCAAGGGGAAGATCACTCTTCGAGTAACATTTGGTAGTGAGCTCAATTTTAGGACAAAGAAAGTTGTTTCCAATGTTGCAAAACTACCTCTGCCGTACGATGGAATCTTGGGCCAACCGACACTGGCAAAGTTTATGGCGGCGTCTCACCAGGCTTAGAACAATCTAAAGATGCCAGGACCAATGAGTGTCAACACCGTCCAAGCTGACAACAAAAGCGTTGCCGTCTGTGTCAACAAGCTCTACTGGGAGGGAGTGGCAGCATCTACCGACAAGGCACTTGCTCCTGCTAGTAAGGCTCCAGGGGGAGAATAACAAGAGTTCCAGCAAGACATCTGGCGAGAACTCCAAGAAGCGTGCCACGAAGTGCAGCATACCCATCGAGGACTTGCTGGAGAGACCCACCACTAGGAGAAAGAAGAGCAAAGTTACCATCCCCAAGACGGAGCAAGGGAAGATGACGAGGGTGGCACTTTCACCATAAGTGCCACCCTCGACAGCAAATAGGAAAGAACACTCGTCTCCTTCGTGTCGGCGAATGTCGTTATGCTTTCTTAGCAACCATCTGGCATCCCCAGCGTTCCTAGTGGGGTGATTGAGCACCATCTTGCCACCTGTCCCCATGCACGCCTCGTCAAGAAGAAGGTTGGGAAGAATTATCTGGAGTGATATGAGTTTATTACCGAAGAGATAAAGAAGTTAGAGGGAACACGTTTGATTAGAGGCATGATCTACCCCACGTGGCTAGCAAACGGAAAGTGTAGGCTGTGTATTGACTTTATCGATATCAATAAAGCTTGCCCAAAAGATCCACGTCCCTTGTGGTGCATTGATCATATAGTGGACTCTACCACCAGCTATGATCTAGTGTCGTTCCTTGATACCTACTCTGGTTATCATCATATCTTCCTGGCCAAGGAAGATGAAGAAAAAAACTCATTTATCACCCCACGTCGCACATACTGCTTCAAGCGTATGCCTTTAGGGTTGAAGAGTGGTGGTTCAACTTTTGCAAGAGCCGTCCGGATTGGTTTTGAGCCCCAGCTGCACATAAATGTGGAGGCATATATGGATGATATAGTGGTCAATACCAAGGAGAAGGCAACACTCATTCAAGATTTAGAATAAAATTTTGCAAACTTGCGAAAGATCAACTTGAAGCTCAACCCTCAGAAGTGTGTATTCGGAGTTCCATACAACAAGCTCCTCGGGTTCTTCGTGTCATAGTGCAGGATTGAATCTAACCCTGCAAAGATAGATGAATCGAGCAGTTGGAGGCACCGAAGTGCGTCAAGGACGTATGCCGCTTAGAAGGTTGCATTGTCGCCCTTAGCAGGTTCATTTACAAGTTTGCAGAATGCGCCTTGCCATTTTTTGAAATATTGAAAAAGGTAGGTCCAATGAAATGGTCTCCGGAAGCGGAGGCAGCATTGCAAGATTAGAAAAGGTACTTGTCATCAACGCCAATACTATCCATGCCTAAACCACAACAGCCATTGCTCCTATATTTGGCAGGAACGAATCAAGTGGTTATTGTTGCACTAGTGGAAGAGAGACAAGCTAAGGATGAAGAGGCGGCAACCCCCGAACTGGCAACCGGCAAGCCTAATTCAACTCTGGCAAGGCAAGGAGCCACCAACACAAGCACAACGCAAGAAGCAGAACAACAAATGGTGCAGAAGAAGTAGATGGTACAACACCGAGTTTACTTTGTTAGCTCTCTTCTGTAGTGGGCTAGATTGAGGTACTTTGGAGTGCAAAAATAGATTTTTAGCCTTCTCAAGGCCTTCCGGAGGTTGTGCCACTACTTCCAAGCACATCATATTACTGTCATCACTCGCTCTCCGTTGCAACACATTTTCAGAAATCTAGAAGCAACTAACAGGATTGTTGAGTGTGTGTTGGAGCTGGCTAGCTTTGATATGAGTTTTCAAAGCGTAACAACTATTCAGAGAAGGGCCTTGGCGGAGTTCATTGCAGAATGGACACCAACGCAAGACAAAGTAATCCAAGAAACATCCCTTCATGGCAAGGAAGAACCACAAGAGTGGATTATGTACTTTGACGGGGCCTTTTCAATGCAAAGCGCTGGTGTCAGAGTTCTGCTTGTCGCATCCACCATAGATCACCTCAAGTACATGATATAGATGCAGTTTCCCTGGGAGATATTGACAAACAACACAGCTGAGAATGAAAGACTTCTTGTCGACATGTGGATAGAAGTTGACCTCGGCATCAGAAAGTTGATAGTCTGAGGGGACTCGCAACTTGTTGTGAGTGAAGTAAATAAAGATTATCAAAGCCCTCTGATGGATGCGTCTGTAGATGATGTGAGGACGTTAGAAGAGCATTTTGACGGTCTACAAATAGAGCACATCCATGGTGCTGAAAATAGTATCATTGATGACCTGTCAAATCAAGCTACTCAAAAGCTACTTGTGGAACTAGGCACTTTTGTACTTCAACTAACTCAACCATCAGTCATACCATCTACTCGGCAAGCAAACAAGAGAAAAATCAGCCCTGGTGACTACTTCCCAGTACAGATACCTGCTGACACCAGGAAAGTAACCAGGAACAACAAGGCGCTTGCCGGTGAGGAGCAAGCTCTGACAGTATCTATGGCCCTTGTCATTGAAGCTAGCACTCCCATAGCGTAAGACATGCCTTTAGTCCTTGTCATCGAGCCACGGGCTTTGACATGGGCACTACGAATTGTGCAATACCTCCAAACAGGAGAGCTTCTCGAGGAACAAGAGCAAGCTAAAAGAGTAGCCCGACAGTCGAGCATGTACAATTTTGTGGAAAACACTTTGTACAAGAGAATACCAAATGGGGTGAAATTGAAGTGTATTCCCCGGGACTATGGAGAGAAACTGTTGGTGGAGATACATGAAGGGACATGTAGATCCCACATCGGATCCTGCATGCTTGTCGGCAAGGCATTCGTCAAGGATTCTGTTGCCCGACAGTCCTTCAAGACACCTTGGCAGTGGTAACCACATGTGAAGTTGTGGGATCGAGAAGAAGTGTCTAGAGGGGGAGTGAATAGACTACTTGACCAAATAAAAAACCTAACCTTTTCCCAATTTTATTAGTTGGCAAATTTTAGCAATTCTATCAAGTATAGCACACCCTACACATGCAAATCTACGAGTATAGGAGCGGAAAGTAAGACATGCACATGTAAGTGAAAGTAGAGATAGGACGGTCAAAGCCAATAGGGACTTGAAGATTTTTCCCGTGGTTCCGAGAGGTGGTGCTATCGTATGTCCACATTGATGCAAAATTCAACCCACATTGGGTAGCATTTGCACGATTCCATGGAGCGCTCCACCCATGAAGGGTCCACAAAGTAGCAACCTCATCTATTCCATCATGGCTTACATCCACGAAGGACTAGCTTCACTCATGGTAGACCTTCACGACGTAGGCAATATCCTTGCCCATGCAAACTTCTTGGTTCTACTCCACAATGAATTGGAGGATCCCAAGCAACACCTAACCAATCTAGGAGAGCTTTCTCCCCCAGCTGGATCTCAGCAGGCTCGTTGACTTCAGTTTCGTCTTCCCTTCCGGTAGTCCTACCTATCTGTGCCCTGCTGGTCCTGACGGGGTCAGGCTGGGCTTCTGCTGAGGCCCTCGTTTTGTCCTTTTCCCCTTTAGTAGCTTGTTCCTAGGGAGAACGTCAAATGAAGGGTTATTAAAGAGGCGTCCTCTAATGTAATATTTATCCATTTTGTACTGAAAATGAATGAAAGAATGTTATTTGTCTTCCTCATGTATGGTCCTTTCCCCCTTGTTTGTACTGTATCAGTATGTTTGTCCTTGTCGCATGGAATCACTTGCCAATTCAGCACTAACCGCGAGTGCCAAAGGGCGAGCGAGCCCCCGGTAGCAGGCTGATATCATTCCCAGCATGGCTCCTTGTCGATATCGGTGCAGCCCCCCAGAGTTGTCGATCGACAGGAGCTGGGGGACGGCTTGTCCCGAAAAGAGTCTCCATTGCGTGATGGACTCCACTGTACACTGCCAAAAAGAGAGCAAGGGTTTCCTTTAAGGGAGCAAACATCATAGAACATGGGATATGATATTAGACTTATCTTTTAAGGCAATATCCTTTTCTAGAGTATGATGGGCCGTCGTCCTTGTTCCTTTACCCTCCTTCTATGTTTTCCTGGTGGTCAAACACGTAGGGTGAGAGGCCTCTGTCCTCCGAAGAGGGAATGTGGCAACAAGGATTATAGGCTCATAAAGTACTCTAGCAAATGTCAAGAACTTAAAAGCGATAACATTGTAATCATAAAAATGCATAGTAAACACGCAATGCGATGATATGATGCAATGCCTAGCTTTATTATTGTTTGCATAGGGTCTCCACCTGGCTTTGTACAAAGGGTTACATGCAACTTCGGCAAGGCTTGTATAAAAGGTGGCTGTGGGGGACTGAGCCCGACAGCCGCACCTTACATGTTGAACTTACAAAGATGCTCAATATTCCATGAGTTAAGAACCTTGGCGCCATCTTTGGTCTCCAGACAGACTACGCAAGGTTTGGTGACCCGTGCTACCCGGTAAGGGCCTTCCCACTTTGGCGTCAACTTGTTGGTACCTTCTGCGGACTAAACGCGCCTAAGGACAAGGTCGCCTTTCTCAAGGCTCGGGGCATCGATCCCGCGGCTATGAAAGCAGTGTAGGGCTTGCTGGTAGCATGCAGCACACACAGTGGCCTAGAGACGAACTTACTCGAGGATCATGGCATCGTCATGCCATAGCTTCTCTTGCTCTACTTCATCCTAGGCAAGTACTTGAGGTGACCCGTATATGAGTTCCTCGGGGAGAACAACTTCCACCCCATACACTAGGGAGAAGGGCGTCCGGCCGGTAGCTTGATTCGGTGTCATTCTGAGGGACCAAAGAACCACCGGCAGCTCATGTATCCAGTGCTTGCCGCTTCTTCACATTCTATCGAAAGTCCTTGTCTTGAGTCCTTGCAACACTTCAGCATTCATCCTCTCTATTTGCTTGTTGCTTCTTGGATGGGCAACAGAGGCGAAGGAGACCTTGCTTCGAAGGCTTTGGATGTATTGCATGAAGGCGCGGCTCGTGAACTGGGTGTCATTGTCGGTGATTACTCTGTTGGGCACTACAAAACGACACACTAGTCCTTTCATGAACTTGATAGCTAACTGCCAGTTCACCGTTCCACCTTAGGCCACTTTGTGAACTTGTCAATTGCTACGAACGAGAACTCGAAGCCCCTGACAGCGCGGGGAAAGGGGCCCAAAATATCGAGCCCCAAAACAAGAATGGCCCGGATAAAGGGGTCGTCTAGAGAGCTTGTGTTGGTTGATGGATATTCTTGGAGTGGAGCTAGCAGGCTTCACGCTTGGTGACCAACTCATTTGCATCTTGGAGGTAGTGGGCCAATAGAAACCCTGTCGGAAGGCTTTTTCGGCAAGGGCCCTTGATCCAATGTGAGAGCCGCATGCGCCTCCATGAACCTCTGCCAACAGCTTCAATCCATCTTCCTAGCATATGAACCTCAATTTCACATTGTTTGGTCCACTTCTGTACAGGGTGTCATCAACAAACTAGTACATACTTAACTGACGGGCTACTTTTTCGGCTTCTTGTTGTTTTTCAGGAAGTTCTCCTATTTGAAGGAAGTGGATTATATGCTTTGCCCAGGTTGGATCATGTGTCTCGACAATGAGGACTAAAGGCATCTCCTCATCCATGGGAGTGCTTAGCTCAACCGCAAGAACCTAGGGTTCTGCAGGAGGGAGCTGCTCATCAACCGAACGGGACTTCCCCCGGCAGCCTCTCTACCAGCGGCTTTGGGAAGATCTACCGGGAAATGTTTGTCGGAGTTTAGTTTTCTCCTTTTCCTGGTTATCTCTAACGGGGATACTGATGGTTAAGTGAGGCGGAGGACAAAAGTTCCTAGTTCCACAGGAAGCTTCTGTGCGGCGCACTTCGATAGATGATCAGCGATGTTGTTTTCTGCACGTGGCACATGCTTTGCTTGCAATCCATCAAAGTGCTCTTCTAGTTTCCTCACTTCTTGCATGTACGCTTCCATCAATGGGATCTGATAATCTTTGTTGACTTGCTTCGCCACGAGCTGAGAATCTCCTCGAATGATCAGTTTCTTGATTCCCATCTCCACCGCGATTCTGAGTCCAGCAAGGAGCCCCTCATACTCAGCAGTGTTGTATGTGGCTTCCTCCCGGGGAAAGTGCATTTTAATCACATACTTGAGGTGCTCTCTAGTGGGGGCGATGAGAAGCACGCCTGCTCATGCGCCCTGGAGAAAGAAGGCATCGTCAAAGTACATGATCCAATCCTTGGGCGCTTCTTTGCCATGGAGAATTGTCTTTGAGACCTCTTCATCTGGCATGGGTGTCCATTCTGCAGAGAACTCCACCAATTCCCTTCTCTAAATTGTGGAAGTGCTCTCATACTTCAAGCCAAAACTTGATAGCTCTAACGCCAACTCAACTATCCTGCCAAGGGCTTCGGGGTTCCTCAATATGCGTTGCAGCGAAAAGCAAGTGACAACACTGATCTCATGGGCTTGGAAGTAGTGGTGCAGTTTCCTCAAGGCCATGACGATCCCAAAGATCATCTTTTGCACTCTAGAGTACCTTTACCTAGCCCCCTGCAATAAGGAGCTGACAAAGTACACTGGTCGCTGCACCACTTTCCTCTTTGCAACTTCCTTGGAACTTCCTTTGCCTTCTTGCTAAGGTTCCCCTGGGTTTGTATCGTGTCCTGTCATGGAAGCTTTGGTTTTGTCCCCGGTAGCATTACTTGCAATGACTGCATCTTCATCCACTTCTCGCTGCGCCACCAGCGCTGCACTAACCACTTGATTCGTTGCCGCCAAGTATAGAAGCAACGGTTCTTGTGGTTTAGGAGTGACCAAGGTGGGACCAGAAGAAAGGTAAGCTTTCAGATCTTGCAGCGTTGCCTCAGCCTCTGGGGTCCACTTCATCGGGCCAGCCTTCTTTAGAATCTTGAAAAACGGTAGGGCGCGTTCAACGGATTTGAAGATGAACCTACTTAACACGGCAATGCATCCGGTCAAGTGTGTGATGTCCTTGATGGTCTTGGGTGCTTGTATATTCTCAATCACTTTGATCTTCTCAGGATTGTCTTCTATTCCTCACTAAGATACAAAGAACCCAAGCAGCTTGCTGGATCGGACACAAAACACACACTCCTCAGGGTTGAGCTTCAAATTGATCTTGCGCAAGTTCGCAAAAGTTTCTTCCAAGTCTTGTATGAGAGTTGCTTCGTCTTTGGTCTTGACTACTATGTCATCCATGTAAGTTTCCACGTTTCTATGCAACTGAGGTCAAAATTCAATCTATACGGCTCTAGAAAAGGTAGAACCAGCGTTCTTCAACCTGAAGGGCATACGTACAAAGTTGTACGTGCCACATGGGGTTATGAACGCGGTATTTTCCTCATCCTCCTTAGTCATAAATATCTGGTGGTATCCGGAGTATGCATCCAAGAAGGAAAGCAAGTCACACCCGGAAGTGGAATCAACAATCTGACCGATGCGTGACAAGGGAAAAGGGTCCTTCGGGCATGCTTTGTTCAAGTCAGTGAAATCTATACAGAGCCTCCATTTACCATTCGTCTTGCGCACCACTGTCGGGTTGGCTAACCAAGTTGGACGCAACACTCTTATGAACAAACCAGCTTCATTGAGTTTCTTGAATTCTTCGACAATGAAATGTTGTTGCTCCAAGGCTTTCTTCCAAACCTTTTACTTGACGGGCCTGGCATGCGGGCATACAGGAAGGTGGTGCTCAGTTACCTCCCTGGGGACACCGGGAATGTCAGATAGTTGCCAAGCAAACACATCGACATTTGCCCATAGGAACGCAACGAGTGTGCTTTCCTATTTGTTAGTAAGGGTGGCACTAATGGTGTACGTACCACCAGTGCCATCAAGCCCTGTCAGGATCTTCTTTGTCACAGGATATGTGACCTTGGACTTTTTTCTAGTAGAGCTCTCCGGCAGGTCATCGTCGGTTGCAGCTTACTCTGAAGAGGCGCGCTTCCCGGAGTCCTTGCCGGCTTTCCTGCTAGGATTTTTGGCTTTCTTTGATTTCTTGGTGGGAGCTGGGGTTTCTGCAGCCTCAGTTGCTACCGCTTCTCGATACATCTTCTCCACACATATAACTATATCCTTTTTATCAGATGGGATGGAGATGATTCCAATGGGCCCTATCATCTTCAAAGTGTTGTAAGCATAGTGGGATGCTGCCATGAATTTTGCCATAGCTCGGCGACCAAGAATTCCATTGTAAGGCAGGGGAGGTTCAACCACATCAAACACCACCTTCTTTGTTCGGTAGTTCAACTCCCTGCCAAACGTCACACTCAAAGTGATCTTTCCCTTCACTACAAGAAACTTGTTAATGCATGACGGATTTCTAGTGATAGTTTCTTAATCCGTCATGAATTGCCCAGTATAGCCCGGCAAGCCCGCGAGAAGCCCACCTAAAGACCTAAACCTTTTCGCCGTATAAAACCTAACCCTTATACACCTCCCTCCCCGGTCTCTTTCTCCATCAGCCGCCGCCATGCCTTGCGTATCGTCATCCCCGTCCTCCGTCGCCACGCCTCTCATCGTCCCCGTCCTCTTCGCCTCTTGTCATCCCCATCCTTTGCCTCCACCTTCCTGCCTCCAACCAATGATGGCGGCTCGAGATCCTTAGCGACGGTCGCTGTAGCGGCCCGATGGAAGCAGCAGCCAACCCTAGCAGCTGCGGTGTTCCTCTGTTGGTCACAACCAACGACCTGGGCCATGGATCTATGGCAGGGGCCTCCCTCCTCCGTCTTCCAGGCGCAACTACCTCGCTATTCAGAGATCCAAAGCAGCAAGCATCGGGCGAGGAGAGGAGGACAAACATGACCTAGGGGAGGCCCGGGCTCAACCTTGCCGGTGAGGACGACGCCCAGCATAAGGTCCCTCCCTACTCCCTCTCCTATCCTCTCTCCTTCCTTCTCTCTCCCATCCACCGTCAATTTTTTCTTCGATTCAGATTAACAGGAGCTCTACGCCTCTAGAGTTCCATGGACGGAGATGACCGGGACCCCAATGCTCGAGCCGGACGAGCTGGCAAGGTCGTCCTCCCTGCCCAGCATGATTCCCTAGAGAACAAGTAGGTCCTCTAAGATGCTATGAATTAGTATGATTAAAAGAAGTTGGCCCCTGCCAAATGTGATTAAGGCCTAAAGCCCAGTAATTTGTTTGAAAAGTCATTCCTGCAAAGAAAAAATTTACTCCAAAGTAGCCCAAAACACTAGCCGATCCAGCCAGCTAGCTAGTAAACAGAAACGAGAATCTCCCTCGACAAATTTGGGGAAGGATATTTCTAGCGATCCGTTTGCCGATGTGGCTATGGCTATGGTAGTTCGTGGTCAGACTCTCCTCTTGTTGATGTGTGCTATACATACATACAATATTTGATTTGCATACTACGGAGTTTCTTTATATAGATGGAGCTAGCTCATGTGTGTGATATTAATTTTCTCCTCACTAATTAGTATTAGGCATGATGCATGGATGTTATAATTTAGGTTTAGCTTTTGCCAATTGTGAATGTGTAGCTGTGAAGAGGAAAACTGTCCATTACATGAAATTTTTTAAGATCACGACTTATAATCTTAAATTTTCGAAGGAATGAATAATCAGCTAGTGGAAGAAACACAAATCTCAATCCAACAAATGAGTTCTGAACTAGATTATTGTAAATCAAAAACAAGAAAATGTTGGAGATGCGAGGCTAACGACAAAAAATGTGTGTCGTCTTTTTACCCCGCATGCCTAAATCCTTGCTCCGCCCCTGGGTCGATCCTCTCACTCTGTTTTTCTTTTGTTTCCAAGTGATTGTTGCTCTGATCTAGCATTGTTCTATAGTTTCTCTCAAATTTTCTTGTATTGAACCTCATGCAGAAAACATCGTCACCTCGTTTCCCGATACTTGCAAGTTACAACCAATGAAGGACTAACACTGCTGGCTATTTTCTTTTCTTTTCTCACCGTGCGATCACTAGTAGTGTAGAACATGTGAGATTTGCTAGTTAGTTAAGCAACTACTAATTTAATAAATAAATTCCATGAGATGTTCCTCTTGGTTCCTTTGATTTTTCTAGTTTATGGACGGAAAGTAATTCATTAATCTCACTGACTCAATTGACCAAGAGTAGATTGTTTGTTAACTAGGCCTGCGATTACACTACTTCTATGTTATATATTATGTGCAAGCTTTGTATTTGTTATGTGGTGGAAATAGCCATCATATCAATTTCCACACAATCAAGTTGATGAAATTTATGCCACATGAATTTTCATGCTATTGTACCGAGATGATGGTGGTGCTTGTTGCAATGGAATGGTTGCTTTGATCACATTTCTTATTCGCAAATATACTTGTTGTATTTTTGTATGTTTTGTTATGATGAAAGACAAGTCCCTTTGGAAGAAAAACACTACTTGAAGAAAAAGGGGAAGCCAAAATAGCTGACTAGAACTAGCTGGTGATGCACAAATCACTCTTGATTGTGCTGGGTTAATGCCAAGCTGCTTATACAATCGATGATACTATTTTTTATATGTGTAACTAGAAGTAGTTGATGTCCTTGTTCAGAATTTGTTGATGAATTTCTTGTTCCCACTACATGCACCATATTCAGAATGTTACGTACTAAATGGCTCCATCTATAGTTGCTTAACATTTTCCTGCCCTTTACTCCATTTTATTTATTTATAATAGAAACTTGAATTTCTTGTTCCCACTACCTGTCACCATGTCCAGAATGTTACGTACCAAATTGCACCATGTAGACAAGTTGTAAAAACAAACCTTTTCCTGCTGCCCTTTAATCGTTTTCATTTATTTATAATGGAAACAGGTGCAGAGTTATATACATGTAGTGCTTGAAGATTTGTCCTCTTAATTACAGATGGTGCCCAACATTTGGTAATCTTATAAACCTGACCAAAGCTAACTCTTAACTACACCAGCTTTATGGTCTTCTCCGTAGCTTTTATCCTTCAATGGGTGTTGGTGCATTGATTGACTGTAAGATAAAATAGTTCATTTGCATTTGTTAGTTTAATAGTGAGCATAAAAAATGGATTTTCTTGAGTGTACACATCATTAGTAGTGTTAGGTTCGCACTTATGGTATGAAAACATTCTACAAAATTTTCTTCACAGGTTTTATGGCCTCAACTACTGCTGCTATTGTCCTTAGTTTTTTTATGTGTGTTTTGTTACTTTGGCATTTGACTTTCTGTTGACACACTTAGTATTAATGTTAAGAACCTCATGATTACTCTTGTTTTATAGTAGATGCAATGTTATTCTCATTTGTAGGCACTATAAGATTTAAGAATTTTAGACAACATGTAATTCATTTTTATATTTTTTTGTAATTATACTATTTATTATATATTCATATCACAAATATCTGAGGTTCTTGTAAATATGTAGGTAAGATTGGAAGCAAGCTACTTGGTGTTTCCCATCACAATTAGCCACGACATGATGGCTGCCATCCGGAGGGCCGACAACAATAACCTAAATAACAGCCTCGATAGTTTGTATGTTCTATTGATGTAAAATGGTTTGTACTCATTCCTAATAGTGATGTGATGCGCTATACTTTTCCAATTTATATTGTAAGTTATCATTTCGTAGAGGATTTTGTTTTTATATTGTAGATCCATATAGATGTCAGCTGCCTGTGTAATGTTATACACTTTGCAAATATTATATGTTCAACTTTGTAATGTTATACACTTTGCAAATACTTCTTGTGCCAAAATTGGCATTATGATTTGTCTAACACATTATGCTAAAAACATACTGGGTAAAAATAAATGGGACGAAAGAAATGGCCTAATGTGCTCAACCATGACGAATTTTGTGACGGAGAATAGCATCCATGTAGGGAGCCACGTCATTCGAATTGATTAATCAAAAATCCTATGTGGCGTTAGTTCATGAAGGCTTGATCCATAAAATGAATTGGGCCTGGGTGTGCCTGGGGCAGATCCATGATGGGCAAGAGTCATTATGTAAGGGATGATGTCAAATTATGACGTGATATACATGACGGATTTTAGATCCGTCGTGGACCGGCAACCACGACAGTTTTTGACTGATCGGTGATGGACCAATACCGTCATGTATTAATAGATTTCCTGTAGTGCTTGGGTCGGCTCCTGCCGGGGTTAATTCCTTGGAATGTACCCGTAGCTTTGAGATCTCCGTCAGGGATTGCTACCTTTCAACCACTTTAGGGGAGATTAGGTTCAATCCTGACCCGCCATCAACTAACATCTTGGTGACTTTGAGGTTGTGGATTGTTCTGGAGACCAACAATGTAAACATCTAACCGTAGTGGTGCGGTTAGGATGGTCCTCTTCATCAAACATGATAGGCGTGCGGGACCATCTGAGTGGTCTTCTGGACTCCATAGCTAGTTCCACAGTATTGACCTCGTGCGCCCACTGCTTGAGCTAGCGATGAGGGGAATGCAAGGACGCACCCGTGTCAACACACATGGCTTCAGTTGCGTTCTGGAATTCTCGATCACTGGAATCCTCTTCGCCATCCTCATCACCACTCATATCATCTCCTTGTTTCTTCTCACGGCCTTTGGCCGGTGTTTCCTTTTGTTGTGGGGCCTTGTCACGGCGGCCTCCTCTACCACCATGGCAGTTCCCGACGGGACTATCATGGCCTTTCTCCTTATCACGCTTCTCGTATTCAGCCCTCTACTTCTCATCGATTTTTTCAACTTGGCGGCATTCTTGGAGATCATGCCCCTTAGTGCGGTGAATTTTGCAGTATGGCCCGTTGAAATTTTTGGTTTTCTCTGCGGCATCAGCCTCCTGGCAATTAGCGCATGCGCAGCTCCCTTGCCAGGGGCCTCGGCCTTGGCCTTCTTGCCTGTGCTGAGATCACCAGATCTCTCAATGTCCAACACTGCCCTTCCCTTTTGCTTCTTGTTGTGCTTTCGGCTCTTCCCCTTCGGGCCAGGGGCATCGTCGTCGTCATCTGAGTCGACTTCGGCACCAGCCTCCTCTCCGGGTAGTCACCTTCCTTCCTCAGCACGAGCACACTTGTCCGCCAATGTGTACAACTCATTGATGGTCTTGGGGAGTCTGACGTTCATCTTGGCCCGCATCCTCCTGTTGCGCACGTTCGAATGGAACACGATAATCATGGCCGCAGGGTGTATCTCTAGGATGTTGCAGTGCACTCGACTGAATCTTTGGATGTACTTTAGGAAAGTTTCTACCTCCTGTTGCGGAAGGACTTACAGGTCGCTGGGCTGCCCTAGCTCCTGGTGGGCACCTATGAAGGCGCCAACGAACTCGTTGCACAAGTCAACTCATGGTGAAATGGAGTTCTCCAACTGGTGCATTAGTCACAATCTCACATTTGGCTTGAGTGCCAAAGGGAAATAGTTGGTGAGCACTTTCTCATCTCTTCCTTTGGCGGCTTGAACGGCTATCATATAGATGACGAGGAATTCTCTCGGGTTTAGCTTTCCGTCTCACTTCTCCATCAACTTAGGCTTGAAATATAGGGCCAATGGCCACAGACCTGTCGCAACTCACGAGTGAAGGCAGGGCACCCAACCTCATAAGGTAGGTACCCACCAGTAGTGGGCGTGGGGTCGCCAGCATCTGGGCCATTGTGTCTGTCAGATTGGCGGTGTGCTTACCGATGTTGCTCTATGGTGATGCGTGCGTCTTCCTTCTGTCGGTCTTCCAGGACAAGCCGCTAGTCCCGACGATCGGTCCGGACGAGGCTGTAGATGTCTCGTCCAACTCATGATCATGTGAAGTTCACTCTAGCTGCCTCTGGCTTTGTTGTCACGGAGGAGACTGCATAGTCAGTGTGGCCCCTCGACACGACTGTCGGCCCAGGCTGCCGTTGTCGTCTGCGTATGTCACAACGGCTTAGCATGTTGAGATTTCTTGGCTTCGACGAAGGAGATCTAACTCTGGATGGTAGCTCTCCACTCGTCCATCTTGTCGGCCGCCAGCGGCTAGTTTAGGAGCAGCTGGGCTCACCCCATTGCTTCCGATGTCGTGTTCGGCATGCCAAAAGAGACAGACCGCGACATCGCTCGACTCCTGGTGGAACCAGGAGGGGCGTCGCCGCGTTCTTGCCTTCATGCACCGCTCGTTGGGGCGGTCTGGCATGGAGGAGGCCGAGCATGTGGGTTTGCAGCCCCTCTCGGTGCTCCGTCTTGTTCTGGACACGGCATGCACCCAGTAGCCGCAGTGGTGACGGGCGTAGCCGAGGGATCATGACTTGCTCCAGATTGGGCACTGCTATGGTGGCCATGGCCATCAGCGCAACGGGGAGGTGGAGACTGGTCGTTTGCTCCCCCTGCAACACTAGGGCCGAGCTGGCCAGGTTGTTGTTGTTGTTTCTCCTCTCCGGCGTTCCCTGCTCCAACTTCGACCGCGGGGGACACGATGGTGGGGCCGCTTGCGCCAGCCGCATCACCCACAACGCCTGCCTCACTCACCGTCGTCGCGGTGCCAATGGCAAACACTGGTGCGTGTGATGGATCCTTTGAAGTGGAGGGATGCGCAGTCATGTCGGACTTCCTGGGAGCCATGGATGAAGAAGACGATGATGTAGATCGACTCGCTGCTCATGATCTCGGGTTCGCACGAAGGACGCCCCCTACTTGGCACACCAAAGATGTGGGGGCACGATGCACTCGATCACCTATTGGGCCATAAGCCTGTTTGTGGTTTGGCAGGGGTGAGGTCACATGTACAAATAGCAGAGGTGGTGAGACAGCACGACAATCGGGACATTGGTATTTTACCCAGGTTTGGGCTGCTGTGAAGCATAAAACCCTACTCCTGCTTTGGTGGATTCATTAGAGGAACATGGAGAACACACAACGCTCAAACCCAGCAAGGGTTGCCTTCGGGGGAGCTGCTATGGGAGTCCAAGTGTCCAAAGGTCTAAATCTTTAGCTAGGCTTCCTTGGGCCTCCTTTTATAGCTCAAGGGGCAACCACAATGGAAAAACATAAATTGTTTGATGACTAGATAACTAACAGTGCTATCATACCTTACACTGGACTTAGGACAAAATGGCATAAATGCAGTCTAGGTGGCATGCGGGGATGCATCCCTGGCAGGCTTCTACCACCGCTCTAGCTAACTATTGCACCACATGTTGACCCGCCTTTGGATGGGTGTCAAGGGGGCATAATTTTTCTTCCATCATGTTGCCACGTGCTTAGCGAGATCCTCTTAGCCACCTGGGAGCTCGACACCGCATCTACAACTGACTGGCATTGCTATGCGGTGGAGCGGTGGCCGTCGGATCGCGCTTGCCAGGGGATGGCTTGTCGGGTCTTCCTGAAGGAGTACGCGCCTTGGTCCCCAGCAGGCACTGGGGACATGCTTGGCGCACTCAGGGCCCGTCCTGGGCCTTTGCACCTATTGTAGGTTGCGTCTTCTAGAGCCTTGGTCTTGGATGTTGGTTTGGTTTGAACTTGTATTGATGGGTTCTACTACTACTACATGTGGATAAGTCAGGGGCACTGGGTACCCCTATCCTAGTGCATCGACAGGAGGGAAGAAGGCTGAATGGAATACTACTTTTGAAATCCCTAAGGAAATCTATGCTGATTATTGCACGCCTGATGAAGAAAAATATGGCAAGGAAACCAAGGAGAAGCGGAAAATCCACATTCAGAAAATTGAGAGGAGATGGGCACGGGAATGGAAGGAATACCGTATGTTACACCAAAGTACATGAAGAAATTCACAGTTAATCCTCCCTGCCCAAGACCTCCACTGGCTGAAGGACAATAAGCTGATCATTCAAGCATCAAGAGAGGTGAGGACTTTCCTAAACAATGGGCACAACATCAAGCCAAGTTGGCTAAGAATGCTAAAGAAGCAGTGACAAAGTTTAATGAAGACTCTGTTGCATCTGCAACTACTGCTACTACTGAGGCCTCTGCCTCTGGAATGGTTCCAAAGAAGGCCATGAAGAAGAAAATGGCTAACAGACAAAAGTCTTCAACTTCAAAGTCCTCAGAGAAACCCCCTCGGGCAACTTCTTCAAGGGCAGATGATGCAGTGCCCTTAGTGGTTTCACAATCTTCAACTGCTGGCACAAAGTAATCAACACCGGTTCATCTTGCAACAGGTCAGTAAACTGCTGGAATGTCAATTGCTTCAGGGGCTTCTGCAACTTCCTCAGCCGAACCACATTGCTCAAGCAGTCCCACACCACTGAAGATCAAGTCCACTACAGGATGAGGAAAGACGCCAAGTCCTCACCAAAAGCAAGTTGTCTTTCATATTCCCTCTGGATCTAAGGATGATAAAGCTGATGAAGAAGAACTTGCTGGTCTCATCAAAGATAGGCAAATGAAGTCTGCGAGAGCTAAAGACGTGCCATTCCCCTCATCGTGGACCCAAAAATGTTGTTGGAATTCATTGACATATGGCACCAGGATCCAGACACTCCACTTTCCCCCACTGAATCTTCCTAATGGAGTACGTCATGTCCTCACCCATTTCATCACTCAAGAGAAATGGGAATGTGAAAAGGCTCATAAAGCCAAAAAGGACAAGCGCAGGAAGGAGCAGTTCCTGAAGAACAATGTGAGGAATTTGACTCCTGAATAACTCGTCATAGTTCAATTTAAGTTCAGATGCCTCGGTGAAGAGCAGAATCGCTATGACACTGACTGGAAGGGCTCAAAATTCAGATTCGTCAAGGCAGCCAATGTTGCTATCAAAGATCATAATACAAGGGATGCTGCTCAAAACCCTCAGGCTGGATCATCCGCTCAGTCTACTAAAGAAACTGCCAAGGCAACTCCTCATGTTGTGCCTGAAGAACAATCAGGGCTAGCTGAAGAATCTACGGTGCCTGAAGAACCTGAAAGGAGGACTGCATCAGTAACGCCTCATGAAATTGTCCCACCTTCACCTTCTGCTCCTCCCGCAAAAACCTCAAAGGTGAAGCACATCAGTCTTCCTTCTACATCAGAAGTGAAGAAAACCAAGGATGCGGAGAAGGAAGCCGCTAAGAAGAGGAAGGCATGAACTTCCCTAGAATCCTCAGCTCCCAAGAAATTGAGGACCGAAACTAGTTCGTCAGCAGCTCCAATTGATGCAGATCCCATCTCCTTAGTGCCGTCATATGAGATTGTACATTTTGGACAGGAGTATGTCATTCCTGAGGAAGATGAAGATGAAGACACTCATTCTACTGGTTCTACAGAGCAGATTAATGAAGAAATTTTGGTTGAAGACATTGCCTCAACCCCACAAGTATCATCGCCCCAGCCTCAGTTTATTGCTAAAGAGTGTGGTGTTGAATAAATTGATGAGGAAGTGTACATTGTCAACACTACGCCCCATATCAATGATGAATATTGGGAATCTCCTCACCCCAATACACCAATGACCACTTCTCTCGCACAAAATCCTTAGTTGCCTGCCCATACTGAAGAGGTATTGACAGAAGTAGAAAGTCACACTACTCCATTAGTGTCAATTACTCAAGAGAGTCAAGTTCAAGAAATTCCAGCTGAAGGAATTCAAACTTCGTCATTTGTTCAAAATCCTGAGAATGTTGTCATTGTGGCTCGAGTTCCTCGGGCTGAAGCAATCACCAAGCACAGGGAAACGACTAGGCGATTCAAGCCAAATCTTCAGCCCAAAGCTATTCAACCATACAAAGGCACAAAACGACCCAAATTCCTCAAGGAGAACTTGTATGATGAACACCATTTCTTCACGGGCGCCAATCCTTATGACTCACAAAGGATTTGTCGCAAGATTTTCTACACTTCAACTCAAGCCAACTTCTACGATGTTGTGTTAATCGATAAAGACAAATTCTCCGAGCACCGTCAAATTCCTCATGCAGGTATGGAGACTATTCCATGCTTCTCCCCAGTACTAAATGTTCTTCATGAAGCTGGTGTGCTGCCTTTCTATGTCGATATGCGACTAGAATGAAGAACTGTTTAGTTCTATGCTACATTGGACATCTTAGGTGATGCCCAAGATGTCAATACATGGATACTTGACTGGATGACTGAAGACGCACACTACACTGCTCCACCAACTGAATTGCTTCATGTAGCCCTAGTCAGTATTCCTTCAGAGGGCACAAGAGTCATCTATGAAGAACATGAGCTTCCAAATCATCTTATGCAAGCATTGATATAACCTTTGGCCCCTGGCCACCCAGAACAACTTTTCTGGTGAAGGATTTGCTCTATGTGCCTAGGATAATTTACCGAATCTTGACCAAAACCCTTAGCCTATCAAAGGTCACAATTCTGAAGAAGAAGATGTGGTTGGAATCATGACGAATTTTTTATTCAATATCATTCATGGGATTACCATAAATCTTCATGATTTCTTCATGAGGACTTTGGCTAACATTGCCCTGTCTTTGTTTGAACTGAAGCCATATGCTCCTTGGATCATGAAATTTATTAGGGAAAGATCCTCAATTCCTTATAAAGTTGACTTTCAGAATCACTTTAGTTTTTTGCCCCCGATTGAAGTCCTCAAGAACACATTTTACTCAATGGTGGGAAAGGGCAAAACTGGCAATAATGAAGGATCTTGTTCTCTAGATTACCAATTTCGTCAAGTTGCTTCATATTCAACAAATGCATCCCAAGACTCTGCAGCAAAAGCTTCAACACAAAAGCCTCGAGAAACTGCCCCAAGAGTGATGACTGATCGTGAACTTCTTCTCAGACTTCATTAGAAGGTTGATCGCAACCACAAATGGGTCAAGTGTCAGTTTGCTCCAATTGGTCATGACATGACTGTGACGCATAATTGTGTGAGGAAGAAACACTACTATCTATATGAAGTCTTCAATCTCTCATGGGCCATTCTGTCTCATCTCAAGACACCTAAAGAACTTGATGCGATGCACCTTCAGCAAGACTTTGACTGGGCATATAAACCCAAGAAGAAATTCATGAAAGTGCAAGTTCCTCAGCTTGTTACAAGCTCATTTTTTCCATCATGCTGAACGGATGAAGCTGAGGACCTTGATGCTATTGCTGAAGGCCCTGCATCAATGCTGACGCTCCTCCACCTTCAATATGAATTTCTTCAGGGGCATTAGTCCTCAATTTTCGCCTGTTTTGGTCACTTGATGACAAAGGGGAAGAAATTTGAGTTAGTCTTGAAGCAGGTATGTTGGTGTTCTGGGACCGGGGGTACCGAGACCTGCCTGTCTGCAGCCTAGGACGTGGCCCACTACGACGGGCTGGTACAGCCCAGCGCGGGAGGACTCAAGACAAGACCCTCACAAGGTCCCCTTGCCTCACGAGGATGACGACGTCAAGACCTTTGGAGAGCAGCATCCCCCTAGGTTGTCTCCCTAGGAGCGAAGATTCCTACGCAAGTTCCCAACCTCCTGAGGACGTGATGACGTGGGCTCTGACGACGGAGCCAGGTGGGCGCCAGCAGGCACAAAGGGAGGACAATTTCTTATTTGGTGCTAAGGAGACAAGGACATCTGTGGGTTCCCAAGGAATCCCCCAAAGGTTTCCTTCATGGTGCAATGAGACCAAGACCACAATCTCGGTAGGACAGATGTCATCACCGAGCCCACCACCGCGTCACCCCGAAGCTTTGCAGGCAAAAACCACCTTTAGTCGGGATAAGATGTACCTCCTGTCCCCTTCAAATTTGACCGTTGAGGGATCCCTTCCCACCGGTGCGATAAGGGAAGAGGATTGGGGCCACCATAAATAGAGGTGAGGGTGCGCCGTAGAGAGGGACAGATCTGAAACCCCTCGAGCACCACGCGAGGTTACTCACCATTGTACCATTTCATCCACGTCCCTCCTCAAGAGGCAATCCACCAAAGCAGGAGTAGGGTTTTACGCTTTGCAGCGGCCTGAACTTGGGTCAGTCCATGTGTTAGTCTTCTTTGCCATGATCGCGCGAGCCCCCTTTGACGACGTTGTGAGCTGTGAGCTTGAGGCTGAAGCTGGTGGAGATCTTCGCACACGCCCCCGAGTTTGAACCTCTTTGGGTTTTGTGGAGCCCTAAATTCGACATTTGGTGCGCCAGGTGTCGGTGTCAAAACTGGCGGATCTCGGGTAGGTGGTTCCGAACTTTGAGACTAGAAGTGATGGTAAAAGGAGACGAAGGGGACAACGTTTTACCCAGGTTCGGGCCCTCCTATGGAGGTAATACCCTATGTCATGCTTGATTGTATTGACGGTATGGAGGTTATAGAGTTGATCTACCTCGAGATCGAATAGCTAACCCTAGATGAGTTGTTATGTATCTACAACCTAAAACCTCCGGCTTATATAGACGCCGAGGGTATCTAGGGTTTATAAAGGTCGGTTACACGCCAAACAGATAAACATGTCTATCTACGGTTGTCATCTTGGAGGACACGCCATGGATCCTTGAAGCTTCCATCCTGGCGATGGGGCCCTCGATCATCTGATATTCACCTCGCAACCCACGTAGTCCATCCCATAAGAAATAGGTCAGCTATCTGAGGACCCCATAATATGGGACTCCCTCAGTAGCCCTCAGACTAGCCTTCAACGCTTATGTATGTTAGGCTAATCTTCATGCGTCATAATCTTCGGCTTGCGAGGTGAGTCCCTTACTCCTTATTCGGCAACCGACCAGTCATCGGCGAAATTCCAAGAGTCGCAAGTTGTATTATAATAACTTCCCGTGCTCCTCGATTTGCACGCATCGTGGGGAGACGAGTGTTTTAGTAGTCTTTTTTAAAATAATACCCCTCCGTAAGGGAGGAACCACCCATTTAAACGAATAGAATCGTGGTTTAGAGCACATCCTCCTCTTCCTCCCCAACGCAAAAAACTCCTAGCAGAAGATCCACGAAAAACATGGCAAACGCCCCATGCTCCTCCGCGCGCCCCTACTGCTCACATCCCGGGGACTGGAGCAGCTGCTCCGTATCGCTCCTGTGGCTGCGCAATCTGGAGACCTAGGGGTATCTTCCTTATTCGGATCTGGCGGTGACCCGAGGCGGGTTTAACTTCTTACAACAACGAGGTTTTCGTGGAGCGCTTCCTCAATCCTCAAAGGGGGGAACGTGTATGGTTTGTCCCCTTTCTCCTACGGGGCCTCGGGTTTCCCATCCATCCGCTCTTGAGGGGATTCCTGGAATTCTATGGGATTCAACTCCACCACCTCACCCTGGGGTCTATCCTGCACATTCAGGCTTCATAGCCCTTTGTGAGATGTTCCTGGGCTATGAGGCCCATTTCGACCTATGGAGGAAGTGTTTCTATCTTGTCCCTCGAACTCGGGACAAGACAATCTTGGTGGTCAGCAGAGCCGAAGTGTGCCGCATAGCAGGGATGGGGTATCTAGTGGGTACACCGAAGGAATCCGAAGAGTGGACTTCAGAATGGTTTTATATTGAAGACGTCCCCCTGTTCGAGCCAGCTCGAAGAGGTCTGCCCGAATACTCTAACGCCCCTTTGAAGAAAAGGTACAACTGGCGACCAAAGAGTTCTTCCCAAGAGGACAGTGTTGAAGTACAATGATTGGCGGCTCAGATGCGGAAACTTACCCACAAAAATCTAACCATGCATGATGTCATGGCTGTCGCCATCACCCGGTGCGTGCAGCCTCTCCAACAGAGGATACATCCCCTGTGGTGCTACAACGGGACAAGCGAGACCACGCTCTCTCGAGGACTTGGACCTGCCAATCAGACCGCGTTGGCCGCCGCCCTTGTTGACCTATATAAAGGAGAGCAAGAAGATTTCATTCAATGGTCAACCAAGGATGGGTATTCAAGCCATAATCCCATTGAATGGGTAAGCCTTTCTCGTTTGCCAACATAGTTCGGGGTTTCCGTTTCGTCCTTTATTTGGTCGAAGTCTTTTATCCTTACGTGAATAGGAATGGAGGAATTTCATCGAGACAGTCGACTGTCCGGGTCTGCAGCCCGAAAACTATTCGCATGATGCTGATTCGGGTTTTCACCAGGACCCAGATATTCTAATTGTTTATGAAGACGGGGTATTTTATCAGGAGGGCCTCGATCGATCTCAGGTGGCTATTATAGCCGATTACCCTGGATCGTTCTCCATTCCCACAACAAACAAGAAGAAGAAGAACTCGTCCCGCAAGAGGCAGGAATCCATCAGAGCCCCAAATGCGCCAACTTCTACTCCCAAGCGTCACCGATCCATGTGCCATACATCGGCAACCGGAATAGTGACCAGACCGGAAGCCAATAGGGACCTGGCCAATGAGCCGACTGCGAGGACGAATTTGTCAGCTCGCTCAACCCAGTGGTATTTTGCTCGGTTGTCTGCTTACTATAATAATTAATAGAGCCTTACGGCAGTTATTACATCGTCATACTCAGGCAAAACACCCAGAATTCTCTCGTTGAAGAAGTTGCCAAGGTGCTTGGTGATTCTCAAAATTCCAAATCCCCGGTTCATGCTGAATCTGCTACTGAGGCCCCTATGGCCAATCTGGCCCCAACTGATTCTGGTGACGTTGTGTCTGTGACCAAATCAGAACTAGGAAGCGCCATGAATCATAGACGATGATGGGAGGCCATGCGACACCCGGTATTCTCCGAACAAGAGTTCAGCTCCCTACGCACGGCGAACAAGCACATTGGTGTTGCCCGAGCTGGGTTTGGAGAGGCCATGAAGTTGATATCAGCCAGTATGCAGGTAAGTAATCGGCTTGAAAGAATCTAGACACTCGTGTAAACCCAGTGGCCCCCGAGCCTTAAATTGGTTTGAAACAACCGAATTAAGGGTCTTTATGTTGTTTTACTGCTAATGCAGGCTTCGAAGCAACAGAACGAGCAACTGGCCAAGGAGCTGGAGGACAGCCGTTCACAGGTACAATCTATGAAAGCAGAGCTGGAGCAAGTGAAGAGCTTCACTCGGGAGGCCCATGGTGAGTATACTTGTGCTGCTAATCTTTAGCAAATTTCCTTGCTGGCGCAAGGATTCTCTTTAGCAGCTGAATCAATAGGGCATATGCAAAAGGAGTTGGATGACGCTCGAGAATCTCAGTGATACGCCGAGTCCCAGCATGAGGCTGGATGTCGTATTGTGAACCGTCTCCAGGCACAGAATAAACAACAGGCCGATGAAATTGAGAATTCAAAAGATCAATTGTCCCAGGCCCAAGAAGAGAACCTACAGAGGGGCATGTTCGGTCAGTTTGATTGCGATGTTAGTAAGTACTTCTTATAAGGGAAGTGGAATAAGCATGACATTGCCTCATGTATAGGCCTCTTGTCCGGGCATCCTGAAGAAGAGATCGGATCCTTCCAGGGGAATCTGCTGAAAGAGCTTTCCGCTCTTCACGAGCATGCTCGGAAAGCGATGAAAAGCATGGTAAAGGCGCTATGGTCTGCCGAACAACCTATGGAAGGAATGACCGAACTAGTTGATCGATTCAAGGGAGCCCAAAGTAGGTTCGAGCTGTGGAAGACATTGGCTTGCCAGGAGGGAGCACGGGAAGCATGGGACATGATCAAGACCCGTTACACTGGACTTAATCCCTATTGCATGGCTCGGGTTGGTCCAGTGGGATCGGATGGGCAAGTAGTGCCACTCCACCTGGTGTATGACCAGGTGATGTCTGTCACCCGTCTATCTCAGGAAGACTGCTCCCTAGACACGATAATCTCTCGACCTGCAGCCAAATGTGTAATTTTGTATATTTTTGTATGAACAATCCAGTTGTTACTCCATCTGTGTTGTAAACTTTGTCTTAACCAGCCATCGGCTTCTCCCTCCCGTACGAAGAGCTCAGGAGTGTTCCTCGTAATTTGTCACCCAAAAAGGGCGAATTCTGTTTGGGGGAACCAGGTAATCCGGCCATGTGGTGCGAATAGACAGAAAGCACACAGAGGGATATGTTATATTATGTCTTAACTTAAGAGGAAAATAATACCCCTATCGATTCCTTTCTTCGGGGCTCTACGAAAATCGCAGGTAGAAGTCTGCATACTGCTAGTATGCGGCTAAGGGCATTTTTAGGAAGTAAAAGACCCGAGCAATGGTGATAACAAACATAGTCGCTTTAAGTGCTTCTGTCACGGCCGACCAATTATCTATGTAAGATAGCTAGCTTTTGGCCTCGCCTTCCTGAGGTACGTATCCGGATGACCCAGTCGTAACAAACATAGAGGTGCCCCCTTTACCCTCTAGTGGAACAAACGGGAACGTAGAGGGTAATCACAGGAGCGAGGCAACCTAGCTGGGCAAAGTCTTAGTTCGAATTGATGCATATGATGGCTTAAACGTGACAAGGGAAACTTATATACACAATAAGTGTGGTAAATGCTTGTAATACAAAAGCTTTGGCTTCTAGAAGAAGCCCCGAAGTACAGTGTTTGGATTCAACACTTAAAGGTGTAAGCTGATAATTGTAGTACAAGATCGGTTGAACTGAACATGGGGAGAGAAGGAAAAAATTCAATCCTACCAATAGCAAAGTGGGAGGGGGAAGAAAGAAAAAGGGTCTAGAGAGTGTGACGACACCGGTTTATCCGTAGAAGCGCCAAAGGCGAGCTGCGTTCAATGGGTTTGGTTCAAGGCGGTTTTTCGACAGACTCCGAAGACTGTAAGCTCCTCCTGCGAGTACTTCGTCGATTATGAAGGGGCCTTCCCATTTAGGGTTCAGTTTATGCTTCTGCTTCTCCGGGAGCCGTAGGACGAGTTCTCCTATGTTATACCCCTTCGGCCTGACCTCCCGACTCTGGTAACATCGGGCCTGCTGTTAGTAAAAAGTAGAGCAAGCCCGAGCTATGCCGCACTCTCCTTCTAAGGCATCCAGGCCATCCTATTGATCAAACTCGGCCTCCTTTCCCTTGTACATGTGCACCCTCGGTGCGTCGTGAATAATGACGCATGGGAGGACTACTTCTGCCCCACAGACCATGAAGAACGGTGTGAATCCCATTGATTTGTTAGGGGTGGTGCGTAGGCCCCATAGAATGGAGTCAAGATCCTCCACCAAATGACAGTCAGAATCATGAAGAGATCAGACCGAATGTGGCTTAATGCCGCTCATTATGAGACCGTTTGCTCGTTCGACTTGTCCATTGGTCTACAGATGATATACTGATGCGTAATCGAGCTTTATGCCCATTTTTGAACATCGGTCTTTGACCTCTTAGGCCGTGAAGTTGGATCTGTTATCCATCATTATACTGTGCGGGACACCGTAATGGTGTACTATGCCGGAGATAAGGTTGTTCACTAGTTCGGACTTGGCCAATTCGACAGGCTTTGCCTCTATCCATTTGGTGAACTTGTCAACCATGACCAGTAGGTATTTAGTATTCTTGGTCCCCCCTTTAAGGGGTCCGACCATGTCTAGCCCCCGGACCGTGAAAGGCCAGGTTATCAGAATAGTCCGAAGAGCTGTTGGGGGCATGTGACTTTGATTTGCAAAAAGTTGACAACCCACACAGTGTTTGACAAGCGACTGGGCGTCCGCCTGAGCTGTGGGCCAAAAGAAACCAGCTCAAAAGGCCTTGGTAACTAAGCCTCTTGCCGCGGCGTGCTGACCACCGATACCTACGTGGACTTTAGCTAGGAGCTCCCGCCCTTCTTTCTCAGATATGCACCGCTGTAATATTCCACTGGTGCTTTTCTTGTATAACTCACCCTCATATACTTGTAGGCCTTGGATCGCCGAACTATGCGCCGCGCTTCTGTCTGGTCATCGGGGAGTTCCTTGCGAAGAAGGTAGGCGAGGAAGGGCTCTACCCATGGCGCAATTACCGCCATGACTTCATGGGCCGAATGCGTTTCATCCATTACGGAGCCGCCGATGATCTGATTGTCTTGCTCATTTACACAAGGAACAACCTCTTCCACCGTATCTAGACCGGGACCCTTGTGGTCATCCTATCAAACAACGGCTGGCTTAAAGAGCTGCTCCAGGAAGGTGTTTCTTGGGACAGGGTCGTGCTTAGCCCCCATGCGGGCCAGTACGTCAGCGGCCTGGTTGTTGTCGTGATCGACATGGTGAAATTCCAACCCCTCGAACCATGCGGATATTTTTAAGACGGCGTTCCTGTACACCGCCATCTTCGAGGTTTTGGCATCGATTCACCGTTGATTTGGGAGATGGCCAGGTTCGAGTCTCCCCGTACCTCCAGCCATCGTATGCCCATTGAAACTGCCAACAGAAGACCATGTAGAAGAGCCTCGTATTTGGCTGCATTGAATGAGTCGGCATACATAATTTGCAACATGTATCGCACGTTGTCGCCTATGGGGATGTGAGGATAACTCCAGCCCCCAGTCCGGCCAAGGTTTTGGATCTATCAAAGTACATTGTCCAATGGGAGTATGCACTGTATTCCATGGGGAGCTCGGCCTCTGTCCATTCAACCAGGAAGTCTGCCAATACCTGAGATTTTATGGCACGGCGTGGCTTGTGGGTTATTTCAAAGAGAAGGAGCTCAATGGCCCACTTGGCTATGCGGCCGGTGGCATCCCTTTTGTTGATTATAACGTTTAGGGGTACTTCGGAGGCCACCTTTACCGCACACTCTTGGAAATAATGTCTGAGTTTTCCAAAGGCTTCAAGAGATTTCCTAAGGCTTCACTCGAAGGACTGGATAGGTTGAGGCTTTTGGAGTTGAGCATCAATTGGAAATTTTCCTTAGTATTACCTCGGCCCACTTTAACAATACGGTGTTTCCTATGACTCAAAGAAATGAAATGAAACGACGAAAACAAAAGTCTTCAAAGTCTTCACGCTTCATAGTCCTCGTTCATATCTTCAAGATCAGACCAACTTCTTCATCTTCAAAGTCTTCAAGGAATACTAAAGTCTTCAGCAAAGTCTTCAGTTGAAGACATAGATTTTTAGGGGTCGGTAATCAACGAATATACCAAACTCCTCATCGACTTATAGAGCGTGTGTACACTCAAAAACACATTAGTTTCTTAACCTATAAGTCTTCAATACACCAAAATCACTAAGGGGCACTAGATGCACTTACAATCTCCCCCTTTTTGGTGATTGATGACAAATAGGTTAAGTTTTCAAAGGGGATAATAATATGAAGTGTAAGTACTGAATTTGAGGAATTTGATTGCAAGATATAGAAGAACTCCCCTTGAAGATGTGCATATTTGAGGAAATTGCTTTGGACTGCAAATGCACATGGAAGTTTAAAAACATTGAGAAATCCCCCTATATCTTGTAATTCATAGACGCATTTGAACATATGATATGAATAGTTTGAAATGCATGACGAAAAATGGTGTCTCACGAAATTTAGCATGCATGCATTAAGGTGCTTGATGAAATAAGCATGCGGAAAGCAGTTCAAAAGATTCAGACCACCATCGGACTTAATTTTATAACTCAACCAATAAAAAGCTTCAGAAGAGCAAGAGTTGTAACTTTAAAAAACAGCCCATATATACAGACCCGCTTGAAGACTAACTCAAATTTTCTCCCCCTTTGTCATCAAAGACCAAAAGGGACGAAAAAGTGAGGACTAACGTCCCTTAAAGAATTTCATCTTGTTGGTGAGGAAGGAGCGCCAGCTGTGTTGGGGTCGTTTGTCGATGCAGGGCCTGCCGTAGTGTCGTCAATATCCTCAGCTTCATCCATCTCACGCGATGAAGAATATGAACTTGTAACCAGCTGTGGAACTTGAACTTTCTTGAATTTATTCTGAGGAAGATGAGACCAGTCAAAATTTTGCTGAAGTTCCATGTCTTTGAGTTCCTCAGGAGTCTTTAGATGTGCCAGAATGGCCCATGCGCGATAGAAGATTGCATGCACATAGTAGTCATTTTTCCTCATAGAGTTCTACGTCACAGTCATGTTCTAAACAATCGAAGCAAACTAATGTTTCACCCACTTGTGATTGTGATCAATCTTCTGATGAAGACTTATGGGAAGCTCATGATCAGTCATCACACGAGGGGCGGACTGTTGAGGCTTTTGCGCCGAGGCTTTTGTAGTAGAGTCCTGGGTAGCAGTGTCATCATTGGTGGAGTAAGATGCAGCTTTGAGAAACTGACCATCCAATAGACGAGTACCAACATAAATGACAGTTTTCCTTTTCCTTCAACTGAGGCAATTGTGCTCTTGAGGACTTCAATCAGGGGCAGAAAGCCAAAGTGATTTTGGAAGTTCGCTTTGAAGGGGATTGAAGACCTTGATCTGATGAATTTCATGATCAAGGGAGCATAAGGCTTCAATTCAAATGGGGCTAATGCTGCATTGGCCAATGTCCTCATGAAGAAGTCATGATAGTTGATGAGAATCCCATGAATGATGTTGAATAGCATGTTCTTCATGATTCCCTCAACTTCTTCATCTTCAATTCAAATAGGGCTAACGCTGCATTGGCCAATGTACTCATGAAGAAGTCGTGATAGTTGATGGGAATCCCATGAATGATGTTGAATAGCATGTTCTTCATGATTCCCTCAACTTCTTAATTTTCAGAGTTGTTAACCTTCTGAGGACAAAGGGTGTTGGTGAGGATGCAATAAACTGTCCTGGGTACATAGAGCAAATCCTTCACAAGGAAGGTTGTCCTTTGAGGTTTTCCAGGAGCTAGCGATTTCATCAGCACTTGCATCATATGATCGGGCAGAGCAGGTTCATCAAACAAGCAGCGGGTTTCTTCTGAAGGAATTGGAACTGGGACTAACCAAAGCAATTTAGAGTTGGTGCAGCGTAATAGGTTGATCCAGTCATCCAATCTAAGACCCATGAGTTGATGTCAGAAGCATCACCAGTGATGTGCAGAGTGGCATAGAATCTAAGAATGAGCTCTTCATTCCAATTGCAGATATCCACATAGAACAGAAGAATTCCTGCGTCGGGAAGAACTGCGAGCACCGGTGTGAAGGAAGGGATTGTTTCCATATCCGCATGAGGAATTTGATGGTGCTCAAAGACTTTCTTCTTGTCATACAGTACTGATGCATAATAGTCCATCTGTGTAGGAGTCCAGAATCTGGTGCGACCGGCCCTAGCTAAGTCATATGGATTGGGTCCAGCGAATAAAATGTGCTCATCGAAGAAAAAAATTTGATGAATTTGGGGCGCTTTGAGCCTTTGAATGGCATTCATGGCGTTGGCTTAAGGTTTGGCTTGAAGCGGACCACAATCTCCTTAGGCATAGGAGGAACTTCTTCAGACTAAGTAATTTGCGCATCAGTTTCCTTAGTGGCAATCGGAGCAGCAATTTCATTAGCTGATGCGGCTGGGATCTCTTAAGTAGCAATGGCAGCATAGTCATCAGATCCCGCTTCAAGTTCTTCAGTCTGGGATGGAGACTAAGGAATCTGTGACAGAGGAGTGGTCATTGGGGAATTTGGGTGAGCAGCTTCCCAATATTCATCATTGATGACACGGGTTGTGTTGCCAATGTCCATGTCCTCATCAAGTTCTTCAACGCTGGCCTCTTCAGCAGTCAACTGAGGCTGGGGCGATGATACCTATGGAGTTGAAGAATTTTCTTCCACTTCAGTTTCTTCATCAATCTGCTCTGAGGTAGCAGCAGATTGATCCTTTTCTTCTTGGTCATCATTTGGGATGACATAGTCAACACCAAATGGCACTACTGCGTAAGTTGGCACGAAGCTGATAGGCATTGCATCAAATGGTTCTGTTGAAGAACTTGGCAGTGTCTTCAATTTCTTCACTGTCGAGGAATCTATCGTTGATGCCTTTCTCTATAGTGCCTTCTTCTCTGCAGCCTTGGTCTTCTTCGCTTCTGATGCAGAAGAAAGGTTGATTGTCTTCACCCTTGATGATTTGGCTGTTTCAGCAAAGGGTGAAAGAGGTGCATTTTCTTCAGGCACGACTGATGTAGTCGCCCTTGTGGTATCAATTTCCTCAGGCGCAACAAAAACTTCAGCTGGCCTGTCAGTTTCTTCAGGCGCAACAGTGGAGGTTGTCCTAGTATGTTCTTTAGCAGCCTGAGTTTCTTCAGCGGGCTAAGCAGATTCTTCAGCCTGAGGAATTTGTGGTTGCGATCGAGCTGCAACCCTTGAGTTATGGTCCTTAACAGCAGCTTGGGCTGTCCTGACGAATCTCACTTTGGTGCCCATCCATTCAGCATCATATTTGTCTTGTTCCTCAAAGAGGCGGCGAATTTCAGACTGAACTGTGATGAGTTGATTTGGAGTCAAATTCATCACGTTATTCCTTAGAAATTTTTCTTTTCGAGCCCTGTTCCTCTTAGCTCTCTGAGCTTGATCTCTTTTCCATTTTTCCTCAGCAATAAAGTGGGTGAGGACATGGTCCACACGAAGAGGTAGGTTCAGTGAGGAAAGTGGGGTGCTTGGATCCTCATGCCATATGTCAATGAAGTTGAGGATCATCTTGGGATCCAACATGAGAGGAACAGAGCTGCCTTTGGCTATTACAACCTTTTGCTGACTTTCTCTGATGATTTCTTCCAGTTCTTCATCATCAGCCTCATCATCATCCTCAGATACTGAGGGTACATTCACTATAGCTTTGCTAGTGTGAGGACTTGGTCTTTGACCTCGTCCAACAGTTTTCTTCAGTTTCAACATAGTAGGACTTGTTGAAGACTTTACTTGAGAAGAGGGACTTGCAGAGACCCTTGAAGCAATTGAGTATCCATTTGTCCTCTGACGTGATGCTAGGTGCATAGGTGTTGAGGACTTTGCGGCAGCAGCAGAGGACTGAGCAGCTATTGAACCAGTGGCTGAGGACTTTGAAGACTTTGCTTGAGGAATCTGTAGTGATGACTTTGACGTTGAAGACCATGACTTCGCAGCAGATTTCTTCACAGTTGATTTCTTTGGAGCACTTGTAGAGGCTCCAGCAGTCGCAGCAGCAATAGAGTCTTCATTGAATTTCTCCACACCCTCTTTTACTTTCTTAGCCAGCTTGGCTTGTTGTTTTTCCCATTTATGAGGAAAGTCATTACCAGTCTTGAGACTAGTGGGATCAGTTGTTTGATTTGGAGCCAAGGGTGGCCTGCTGCAAGGGGGTTTAACTGCGAATTTCATCATATACTTGGGAGTGACATAGCGATATTCTTTCCACTCCTTTGCCCATCTCCTCTCAATTTTCTGTAAGCAGATCTTTCACTGCTTTGTCGTTTCTTTGTCATGAATTTCTTCATCTGGCGTGCAATATTCCTCATACTAGTCATCAGGTATCTCAAAACCAGTCTGCACATCAGGTTTATTTCAACCTTTCTGTGGCTTCTTCCCATCAGCCATTTTCTTCGGCTAAGGATTCTGAACTCTTGAAGATTTTGAAGAAGTGCATAGTTTTTCCTCAAGAAACGCTCCAAATGAGTTAAGTTGATGAGAACCTAGTGATTCATCAGCGGACATGTTTGTACCTATGAATAGAGTATAGGTGCGAGGAATTTGAAGAGGTCATATGCGTTCTCAGAAGTTTTTCAAAAACATCAAGTGTGACGAATTTGACCATTGGTGTCTTGAGGATTTTCACTAAGTGTTCTTTGTCTTAGGTTCTAGATTTGTGCAAATTTTGAGGATTCACACAATTGAGGAATCTTGATGAAAATCATAACTTAGGGAAAAACATCAAGTGTATGAAGATGTAAGGTGCTTTAGAATGAGTATCTTGAAGAATAAACACCTTTGAGAAAATTGAGGAAAACTTGAAGATCAAACAAGGGCAGTAAAAATAGATTTTATTTACCCTGATGAAGAACATGACAAACTGTGAGAAGAAATCGAGGAAGTTCGTCCGTCCAGATCTCCTACGCCCTAGCTTGGCAGAGGGAGACAACTACAGCGGCGGCGGGGTGAAGACTTCTACGGCTGATGCGAGTACGATGATGGCGAAGTTGAGGCAGCGAAGCTCTTCCACACCGGCGACGATGATTTTAGCGGCGGCACTAGGTTTAAGCTCGGGAGAGAGTAGGAGTGAGGAGTAACCGGGCATAGTGAAAGGGAAGGGGTATTTATAGTGGAGGTGAAAACCAATCTGTCTGAAGATTTTGGACCAGATTGCCCCTGACCCTCGCTCTCCACACGACATGTGTCACCCATGTTCTGAGTAGTGGCGATAGTGGGGGATCGTGGGTTATCCAGACGTGGGAATTGGAACAGTTTGATCGGAAAACGCCGAAAATTTTGATAGTAAAATTTCTGAAGTTTTTGTTCGCAAATTTTTCAGCTGTCAAGGACACACTGAAGACTTTGAATGAGTTTCAAAGTAGAACGCATATGAAGAATTTATGAATAGACTGGGTTGAGTTTAGCATAGAGGGGGAAAGGGCCCGATCAAATTCACTTAGATAAAAATCAACTTGAAGAATTAGCAATAAGTGAATGTTGTTGAGGACAATGAAAAACTCAAATATATATAGGTATATAGTGAATGAAGAACATGAGTTTCATAGTTTGAAGAATTTGAAAAATTTGATGAATTTGAAAAGTTGAGGAATTTGCAAACTTTGAGGAATTTGAAAATTTGAAGAATTTGCAAAATGACGACAAACTCAACTTTGAAGAATTTCAACTATTGTTGATGGCATAACCCACTATATAAGAATGATGACTTCAGACACCGCGTACAATTGTCGTAGGGTTCTGAGAATGACATCCTTCATTAACTTCTTCACACTTGGAGGGTTATTCTTCATTGATTAAAGAAAAATGTTACTTCGTGTGTTGCACATCAAAGTCATCAATTTTGCATAAGTGTTAGGATGTGTGTCCTTTTTCAAAGAACATTCAAAGATTCTAAGATATTTAGTTCACACCGCAACTTGCAAAATATCTTTTTCATCCATGGGCTTTGTGAAGATGTCGGCCAGTTGTTCTTCAGTAGGGATGTGGTCGATGGAGATATCGCCCTTGAGTATATGATCTCGAAGAAAGTGATGACGAATTTGGATGTGCTTGGTCTTGGAATGCTGAACTGGGTTTTAAGCAATCTTGATGGCACTCTCGTTGTCGCAGTAGAGAGGCACATTCTTCAACTTGATGCCATAGTCCTTGAGGGTTTGCTTCATCCACAGCAACTGAGCGCAACATGAACCAGCAGCAATGTACTCAGCTTTAGCAGTAGATAGTGACACGCAGTTCTGCTTCTTTGAGGACCAACAGACTAAGGATCGTCTGAGGAAATGACATGTTCCTGAGGTTGACTTGCGGTCCACACGATCTCCAGCATAGTCAGCATCAGAGTATCCGAAGAGGTGAAGATTTGAGCCCTTGGGATACCATAATCCAAACGTGGGTGTGTGAGCTAAGTATTGAAGAATAAGTTTCACAGCCTTATGGTGTGATTCCTTCGGTGTTGCTTGGAATCGGGCACACATGCAAACACTCAGCATAATATCAGGCCTAGATGCACATAGATACAATAATGAGCCAATCATGGAGCGATATACCTTCTGATCGAAATCTTTACCATTTTCGTCAGTGTAGTGGTGGCCTTTTGAAGGCATTGGAGTTTTGACGCCTTTGCCATCTTGCATGTCGAATTTCCTCAGAACATCCTTGAGGTATTTCTCTTGAGATATGAAGATGCCATTGTCTTGCTGACGAATTTGAAGGCCTAAGAAGAATTTCAACTCTCCCATCATATACATTTGATATTCTTCACTCATCATATAGGGAAATTCATCAATGTACCGTTTGTCAGTCAGCCAAAGATAATATCATCTACGTATATTTGGCATATGAACAGTTCATTGACATAGGATTTTGTGAAAAGAGTTGGGTCAAGTGAACTGGGTTTGAAGCCTTTCTTCATGAGGAACTCCTTCAGAGTGTCGTACCACGCCCGAGGGGCCTGCTTGAGACCATAGAGCGCATTGTTGAGTCTTAAGACTTTGTCAGGATGTTTAGGGTCTTCAAAACCTGGTGGTTGAGCAACATATACTTCTTCCTCAAGCTTACCATTGAGAAATGCACTTTTCACATCCATTTGATATAAGATGATATCATGATGCTTGGCATAAGCAAGCAATATGTGAATAGCTTCAAGTCTAGCAACAGGTGCAAAAGTTTCATCAAAGTCAATTCTTTCAACCCGTGTGTAGCCTTGAGCTACAACACGAGCCTTATTCCTGACCACAAGGCCATTTTCATCTTGCTTGATGCGGTAGATCCACTTGGTACCAATGATGTTATGCTTGCGAGGATCTGGCCTCTTAAAAAGTTCACACACGTTGTTGAGCTTGAATGGGATGCAATTCCTCTTGCATAGCTTGAATCCACTCAGGCTCCTTGAATGCTTCATCAACTCTGGTGGGCTCTGTGATAGAGAAAAAAGCAAAGTGCCCACAAAAGTTAGTCAAATGTGAAGCTCTTGAGAGAGTAAGGGGACCTGATACATTGATGTTGTCGATGATTTTGTCAATCTGCACTTCATTTGCAACTCTTGGATGAGCAGGTTGACGTGGCTATGGATTTTTATCAGCACCATTTTCTTCAAGTGTATCAGCATGAATGTCTTCATTCATTGGAATGACTTCCTTAGTGGGTATGACGTCTTCAGTAGCCTTCATCTTAATGGATTCCTCATGAGACTGTTCATCTAGCATAGAAGGCATGTGCTCTCTTTATGAGCCGTTAGTTTCATCAAACCGCACATCTACAGTTTCAACAACCTTGTGGTGGTAGGTGTTGAATACTCTGTAGGTGTGCGAGTCCTTTCCGTA
This sequence comes from Hordeum marinum, assembly GCA_022496015.1. Lineage (NCBI taxonomy): Eukaryota > Viridiplantae > Streptophyta > Magnoliopsida > Poales > Poaceae > Hordeum > Hordeum marinum. Next base: position 181,430,387 of record CM039672.1, read on the forward strand.
ACCAATTATTAAACCTTCATGTGCTTTTGGTGCAAATTTAGAACTATGGTGAGGATCTCTAATCCAGCATTTTGCACCGAAGACTTTGAGATAACATACATTGGGTTTCTTGCCAGTCATAAGTTCATAAGATGTCTTCTTGAAGAATTTGTGAAGATATACCCTATTGATGATGTGGTATGCAGTATCAATTGCCTCAGGCCAGAAGCGACGAGGAGTCTTGTATTCATCAAGCATGGTGTGAGCCATCTCAATAAGAGTCATGTTCTTGCGCTCCATGATGCCATTCTGCTGAGGAGTATATGGGGCAGATAACTCATGAGTAATACCTAGTTCATCAAGATATTCATCAAGATTGGTGTTCTTGCACTAAGTCCCATTATCACTCTTGATATGTTTGATCTTGACGCCGAAGTTCGTGGAGGCCTTTGAAGCAAATCGTCTGAAGACATCCTGCACTTCAGACTTGTACAAAATAATATGCACCCAAGTGTAATGAGAGTAATAATCAACAATGACAAAGCCATACAAACTTGAAATTTTTGTTGGTGTGGAGTAATGAGTGGGGCCAAAGAGATCCACGTTAAGCAATTCAAAGGGTCGAGTCGTGGTCATGATTGTCTTCGAGGGATGCTTGGATCTGGTCATCTTCCCACACTCACATGCACCACAAAGGTGGTCCTTGAGGAATTTGACACATTCAATGCCAATGACGTGCTTTTCCTTCACAAGTGTGTGCAAGTTCCTCATACCAACATGTCCAAGTCGTCGATGCCACAGCCAGCCTTCTGAGGACTTTGCAAGTAGGCATGTGGCAGGCTGAGGACATATAGAGAAATCAACAATATACAAGTCTCCTCTCCTAAAGCCTTCGAAGACTTTGGAATTGTAAAATTCCATGTTGACAACACAACAATATTTTCCAAATATGACAACCATATCAAGATCAAAAAGCATTGAGACAGACATAAGGTTGAACCCGAGGGATTCGACTAACATCACCTTATCCATGGTTCGGTCCTTTGAGATTGCAACCTTACCTAGACCCAATACCTTGCCTTTTCCTTTGTTTGTGTAGATGATATGCTTCAGATGAGATGGAGCAAGTGGAAAATTCATCAGTAGATTCTTGTCACCAGTTATGTGGTTTGTGCATCCACTATCGAGGACCCACTCACTAGCTTTTGGAGGTTCATCCTGCATATGAATTAGTACAACTTACGAACTCATATGCTTCAGAGTGAAGAATATGACATCAATTTCATCAGAAGGAATTTCATCACACAAGATAGTAAGCAAGTAGTGTGAGGACGTGAGAAATGAGGAATTCATTTCTACATGGTTAGCTTTCGTCCTTTCAAGCATTTCCTCAGGTCTCCACCAAATTCATCAGACATTCAAGTTCATCTGGAGACTTGAACCTACATAATAAATTAGTTAAATTTCTTCACCACCCACATCTGGAGGGGTTGCAAAGAGTTCATCATTCTGTGAGCACCATATGAGAAGGGAAGCATTGAAGCAAGTGCGCTTCGTTTCACAGGACGAGGGTTATATTACTCATATGAAGAAGCGAAGAAATTCTTCGAGGACTTATGAACATAATGATTGGAAGATTAATGCACATATTTAGAACTCTTAGATTTTCCTCGCGAAATAGATGCATTAGCACGAGAATGATATTTTAGACCATTTGAGGAATTTGGTCCAAGTGAAGACTTTGGTCCATATGAGGAATTTGATCCGGGGTTCCTATTCTTCATGAGTGGTGTCGTGAGGACATTCACTTGAAGATTTTATAGGTAGCTCTTGGGAACCAAGATTTTCTTAATAGGAGAACCATTCCTGCAGTTAGTTCCAACATATCTGGCAAACATTTCACCTTTCTGATTTTTGAAGAATTTGTAGTTGCAGTCAAGTGACTCATCAGAGGAATATAAAGTTTCATAAGTAAAGCTAGATAAAGTGGATGGATCTACAGGAGGTCCTTTTGCAGCAACCCATGAGGTTTTGGGGCACTGCTCAGGTGTCCAGTAGGATCCATCAGCATTGAGTTTCCTCTCAAAGGCAATACCCTCTTTCCAAGGGTTTCTGTTCAGAATCTGCTTTTTGAGGACATTGCCAAGGGTTTGATGCCCTTTGAGACTTTTGTACATACAATTCCTTCAACCCTGCATTTTCGTCAGTGATACTTGTGGTATCCTCAGATGAGGAATTTGTGACCATTGGAATAGTTGACGAATTTGCAGCAATAGAAGCATTTGAACATTCAAGTGAAGAATTAGCAGTTTCACATTCGATGCATTTCAAGCAAGGTGGAACAAATTATTCTTGAGAGGTACTGATCTATTGAGCTAGTAAGGACTCGTTTTCCCTTTGGAGATCCTCATGTGACACCCTTAGTTTCTCAAGATCTTGCTTTCTTTGAAGAAATTCATAAGAAAGCTTCTCATGATTGGCTAAGAGAGCATTATGATGACTCTTAAGGTTATCATACTTTGTCCGAAGACTTTTGAGATCGTCAGACAGAGTTTGAGTCTGATCCACTTCCTCATTCAAAAAATCATTGATTTTGTCTAGCTTTTTCTAAAGCTTTTCAAGTGCATTTTGTTGCTAGTGGCAATATTAGCAAGTTTGGCATAGCTAGATTTCACATATTCATCAGATTCACCATCACTTGATTTAGAGGAGTGATGCTTATGTACCTTGGAACCTTTAGCCATGAAGCAACAGGTGGGAGCGTAATCATCATTGCTGATGTCAGAGTCGTTGGAGTAGTCATTTTCTTCATCGTTGAAGATGGACTTGCTAACGAAAGCAGTAGCAAGAGAGAGGCTAGCGACACCAGATTCAGATTCCACCTCAGATTCTTCCTCTTCTTCATATTATTCAGATTCTTCTTCTGAGTCCATTTCCTTGCCAATAAAAGCCCGAGCTTTCTGGAACTATTCTTTTTGTGCATTGAGGACTTTGAAGATGAGGACTTTGCAGATGAGGACTTTGAAGATTTCTTCTTTTTCTTCGAGTCATCAGAACTGTCATCCTTGTAGTTCTTCTTCTTCTTTGATTCTTTTTCCCAGAGAGGACAATCAGAGATTAAGTGACCAGATTTCTTGCATTTGTGACAAGTTCTCTTTGTGTAGTCGTCTGAGGAAACTGATTTCCTCAAGCCACCTTTTGATGACTTTCCAAATCAACCTCACCTTGAAAACTTCTGGAATTTCCTCATGAGCATAGCCAGCTCCTGACTTAGTTCTTCAGGATCACCTAGGCTACTATCAGAATCTTCGCCTTCTGTCGTGGTTTTGTCATGGCAGATGTCCGAGTTACCAGACTTGAGTTCGGAGCCATCGCCATGGTAGTGGACTCAAAGGGGTTGATCGAGACGAAAGACACGAGTTTACCCAGGTTTGGCCCCTCAAGTCGAGGTAAAAGCCTACGTCCTGCTTGTATTGTTATTGCTTGTTATATCGATTACAAGGGGCTAGAAGCTTGACCTAGTTTTCAATCACCTACCTCTAAGCCGCCCCGACTCTGCCTTTATATAAGAGGTCAAAACCGTCGGGTCTTACAATTGCACAGTCGGATCATATTTACATCTCCGAATCTATCTCTATCTTACCAGCCAAGTCATCCTTTGGAAGGTCTTGCGCATCCGGGTCTCTGTCATCCGGCCCACATCAAGAGCCGCCAATCATCTTGGGCCTCCAGCTAATAGATGTCTTCGTGGGCCAGCTCATAACCAATGCTATCAACCGGAACCTTTTAGCCGGGTCATATCATGGGGTTATATCCCCAACATTAGGCCACAGGCTGAAGTGAGCCAGCTCATTTCATCCGTCTCTTGCAATTGTCTGAGAGTCACCAGGAATGACCCGGCGTGACATCACAGATACGCTGACGTATCACCAAATCTCTCGCATTTAACCGTACCGAAAATCGAGGCGTCCGTTTTGGCAAGATCGGTGTTGGCGCCTGGGATTCCGCATCGCTCTCCTGTTTAAATAGGACCTGCACGGGTCAAAAACGATTTATTCCCGCTTGTGCGCCCCTTCTTCTTCTTCCTGCCGCCGCCCGTCGCCCGAGCTCGTTCCGCTCCGCTCTGGCGCCACCGCTCGTCCGTCATCGACATTTGGCCGCTGCATCAACCTGTTGAGATGAGAGCCTCATCCTCTGCCGTCTCCTTCCTCCAGTACGCCTCTCTTTCCCGTAGCTTAGATCGGTAGAGATAGGGTTTTCTCTGGCGGACCCTCCGTCGCGCGTTTCGATCTCCGGCGTGGCCGCACGGGCAAGCCTCGGGGCCCGCTACGCATCTTTTAAGCCACGCCATCATCACCGCCACCGTACGTGGTCCGTCCGCGCGTAATGCGCGGGCTGTTAGGGCTGTAGGCCAACTTTCCATTTCTCGCTGTTCTTCGCTTAGGTCGACGTAGAACTCCTTTTTTTCGCTTCGGTAGATCCAAAATTTTAGTATCAGTTTGTGAAACCTGTTTGTCCGGGTCTTGACTGACTTCCGGCTCTTCTGTCCATAGCGAGCCGCTAGAATCCCTCCGGCTCTTTAGCAGCCGGGCCTTTCAAGGCTTAATCTTCTAGAACCCTGTAATTTGTAAGCTGCTGTAGCTATATGCTCTTGTTTGACTAGTCACCATTTTCTTTTTGCACAGTACTTTTAAGCCACCAATATGACACGCGCCACCAATTCCTGCAATTGGGTCGGCTCTTGCGTGACCGAAGAATACCTGTCTGACCTCGTAGCCGCTGGCACCCTTCCTCCAAAGGAAGTGATCAACTGGCGGGTTCCGGGTGATGAGACCCGCCCCGCACCGAAGAAAGGGGAGGTCATAGTCTTTACGGATCACATCGAGCGGGGATTCGTTCCACCCGGGTCAAAGTTTTTCCTTGACATTCTCCATCTGTACAAGCTGCATCCCCAAGACCTGGCACCAAATTCAGTGTCCAACATTTGCCATTTCCAAGTCCTCTGTGAGGCGTACCTTCAATCCAGAGCATTAGTCGGATTCTTTCGTGAGTTCTTCTATGCCAACCGGCAGACAGAATACAAGAGCGGGCCAAGTCTAGAACTCGGGGGAATCACCATCCAGCGCCGAAGGGGTATCACCTTTCCGGCTATTCAGATGCCCAGCCACCCGAAGGATTGGAACAAGACGTGGTTCTATTGCAAAGACACGTCTCCGGACTCGGAACATCGTCTACCGGGTTATCGTCCTTCCCGGCTCTCACCCGACACTTCACTGCCCGACCGGCTCTCAGCTGCCGATCGTGCTAGATATGAGAAGCCCCATGCCAGAGTGAAGGCTCTCCTGGACAACGGCCTTATTGGAACGGACCTTATCCGCTGCTGGGTACAATGGCGGATCATGCCCCTGAGCCACTGTAACCGGCTCATGTATGAATATCCAAGATTTTACGATAGCGAACTGTGCTTCAGCGCCACCACTTTGCCTGAGGATGACATCTGTATGACCGTCCGAAGTCTTGTGCACGAGACCTCCGGCTCATGCAGCACCATCGGCCTAGCGCCCTTCTGCGCGACCAACCCGGCGCCTCTTGTAAGTGTTTTTATCTTTCCTCCACCTGTTATATATTTATATACTCCTTTTCAAAGCTTGATATTCTTCCTCCGGCTTAATTTGTACAGGCTGACTCTGACTTCTAGAAGAAGGAATACGTTCCTCTTCCAAAGACAACCAAGAAGAAAGTCGCCACCAAGAAACCAAAGAAGGCAGCTCCTCAAGAGAACTGGTTCGAACACCCGACTTCTTCAGAGTCGGAGGTAAGATCCTTGAACTTTTACTTACTTGACTTTTTGTCTTGCCGGCTCTTTAATAATATCTTTCCGTGTCTCACAGGACGAAGTAGAAACCAGTCACGCCAACGTTCTTGAGGTAACTTGCATGTATTCCGACTCAGAATATTTCTTCCGAAAGCCACGGCGGGTTGTTAGAAAGTTTCCTCTATCTCACCCTCTCACTCATCCAGCTCTTGATTTCCTTTCAAAAACAGCAAGCTGAACGACGTCAGACCCGGAGCGCCGGCTCTACAGAGCTTGCACCGGGACTACCAAATTCGCCAGCTCCTAAGAAGCGGCCTGCAGAGGTTAATATCCGCACTTCCCTTTTTCATTTCTCTTCATGTCCGAATGTCTTATCATTTCTGTATCTTGATTTTTCAGAAAACACCCTCATCGGGCGACTCTTCAGCCTCAGTCATACCTCCACCAAAGATTAATCCTCTGTAAGTGTTAAAATATCCGGATGTCTTTCATGAGATACCAATCTCCTTTAAATGCTAACCCTTTACTTTGCAGTGCTCAGGCGAAACGCCTCAAGACCCATCAACCTTCCTCTAGCCCTGTTGTTGACAATCAAGAGCCTGAACAGCCGGACCCGGCCCAACCGGATATTGAACAGTCGGAGGAAACTCCAGCGGAAGAAGAAACTCGACCAGCGGCTTCTACTGAGCCGGCAGCAGATGATGTCACAAAGGAGAACTCCCCAGCTACTCCTTCAAGGCCGGTTACACCCGCCAGGACCCCGGCGACTCCGGATGTTATCATCACCGGGTCTGCTCAAAAACCTCCTTCACCAGCGCATGTCTTAACCCGGCTTACGGAGCCGTCTGAAGCTTCGCGGAAACTTGAGTTTGAATTGTCGTACAACAGAATGACAGCCGAAGAACTCCACTCCGGCTACATGAACCGGGTCAAGACCAACCGAGACTTGGAACTCCGGCTGGTCAGCATGATGAAGGAAAAATATGAGGTATGTTACCTTTCTTCAGCCATAACCTTCCCCAACCCCCAAGGGCCGGATTTAACCTAACATAGAGTTGAATTCGGGTCTTCTTTCAAAGGTTATGTAGAAGACACTTTGCTTTAAATACTATCAACACTTGCATACTGCCAACTGTAGCCCCCAAGGGCCGGCTCAAATTTATTTGAATCGGAACTTTTGAGTTTAAAAGAGAGCCAATGGATAGCCCCCAAGGTCCAGGTCAATTTTCGGGAAGATGAGCCGGAACTGTAGATGTGAACAGATCAAATATACATTAACCCCCAAGTGTCAAATATATTGCTTGCAATCTGTTTGAGACTTGTAGAACTTGAACTGTGAACCTTTATGCATATGAATACTCTTGTTGCTGCAATATCTTATACTTTGCCTTTGATATGCATAGGACGCTCTGAACACCGCCGGCTCTCAGCTGGCGGATCTCAAAACCAACTTGGTAGCTCAACAGGAAGCATGAAGCCTTGTTGACGAGAGATGCCAGCTCTTAGCCGAAGAAGTAGCCAAGATCACCGCCGAGCTAACAACATTGAAAGAAATGGCTGAGTCAGAGAAAGCTGCACTAATCAAACGGGCAGATGATGCCGATCAGCGGCTCATTGCCATTGCTGAGGAGCTCCAAGGGCTCAAAAGGCATGTCGCTAAGATGTCTACCGCCTTATTTGGTAAGTTCATCATTCCTGTACTCTTTTACTTAATATATTTTATGAAACAACTAACGACGAACCTGTCTCTTCCGGGTCATGCAGGACCTTTGAGCCGGCAGCTTGCAGACGACAGCATCCTGTCGCTGAAGGCCATATACACCTTTATAGAACAGTTGTATTGCGGAGCAATGTTCACCATCAAAAGCATACAGTATAAGGAGAAGATTCCCAAGGCCCTGAAAGGGGTGTTAGAACTATTCTCCACCGTGCCCAAGAAAATACAAGAGCTGAAGAAGTCGGCTTTCCGCTCTGGAGCCGTTGCGGGTTTAAGCCGGGCCATGGCCTTCGCGCCGGATCTCACACCAGATGAGATGATGGGTGGATATCCTTCGAAGAAGGTGGACGGCTCAGAATTCTCCGACGAAGACTATTTCAAAGTCGTCAAGGACTCTCGCTATCTAGCGTCTGTAATGGCTGATGAGGCGGAGGATGACTTGAAGAACTACCAGGCAGCATACGACCAGGAAGATAAACGGATCCGCGGGCCTCTTTACGAGTGTAAAGACCTAACACCCGCCCGAAGCAAAGATCTCTGCCCTGGTGAGCTTAACGTCGCGCCTTTCTTTGAAGGGTCATTTGCTGTCGTCTCTAACTGCAACTGGGAACTCGGCAATCTTCAGATCCGAACCGCGGAAGATCCAGAGCGGGATGAGCCGGCCGAGTGACCGAACCTTGTAATAGTCAGAGCAAGTATTGGCTCTTGTAATCATCCGCCCATGGTGTTTTGAAACTTCGTCAGAAACATCGTTTGTTCTCTCGGAGAACATATTTTGTAACAGCCTTTTAACATCTTATTGCACTTGCCGGCGGTTTACTTTATAATATTGTCAATCATCTTTCTCAGCTTTTTGCTTCCATCTTTGATAAATCTGCCAATGATTCATGAGAGGCTCTTGGAAGTCTTCAAAACTCTTTTTAGAGCCGGATAATACCTCTGTTGGCAAATAGCCTCCATGAACAAACGCGGTTGTTGAAAAACCAATGCGTAATTTGTCCGAGACGTCTATCCTTCACCCGAAGTTACTAGACCCGGGAAATTTACTCCATCAACCGGAGCAGCATGACTTCCCTTTTCTTATAATGAGATGCCATGGAAGATCCAGCTGCCACAAGGTAAAGTAAGCTATTCCTGACGGTAGGAAGCCTCTATGTGACAACGACAACTGTTGAAAACTGTAAAGCGGCCTACAGCCGGCTGCATGAGGGGTGATATAAACTGCACCATGATGGTAAAAAACCTCCTTTTAACAGCAAATACTTTATCCATTGTATTCCAACACCGGTTGTCAATAGGTTTATGTAAGCTATACCAAAGGTAAGAAGCATCTACTGACAACCGCAGCTCAAGAAAGCCTGCTGTTGCAGGGTGATGTAAGCTATACCCGAAGGCAAGAAGCCTCCTCCAATCAGCCAATGTTGAATAGGGCGGGCTGTCGATGGTATTATGTAAGCTATACCTTATGGTAAGAAGCATCCATTTGACAGCCGCGACTAGTAATTGTACTAGCCGGCTACGTGAAGGGCTTATGTAAGTTGTACCCAAGGGCAAGAAGCCTCCTTCCGCAACTATTTTTGGCGTAAACGCCGGTTGTTAGGGTGAGATAAGCGAACCCGTCGGTAAGAAGCCCCCTTCGACAACCGCGGTTAATAAGTAACCGGAAGTGGCATAAAGCCGACCATTAGGGTGAGATAAGCGATACCCGTCGGTAAGAAGCCCCCTTCGATGGCCGCAGTTGATTAGAAACTAGAATTTGATGTACACGCTGTTGCCTTAGGGGAATTTTTTAAGCTATACCAAAGGTAGGAAGCCTCCATCAACAACAGCGCTTAATGTACTCAAACTAGGCATAAAGCCAATTGCGCATCATACCAATTCAGGGTCTCTAAAGCGAGATTGGTCGTCAACTCTGTGAGCCGGCTCAGGGTCTCTAAGGCGAGATTGACTGATAAGAGCTTAACTTTTAACTTACAACAGTTCAGGGTCTCTAAGGCGAGATTGGCCATCCACTTTGTGAACCGGCTCAGGGTCTGTAAAGCGAGATTGACTGGTAAGAGTAACATCAGTTCAGGGTCTCTAAGGAGAGATTGGCCATCAACTCTGTGAACCAGCTCAGGGTCCCTAAAGCGAGATTGACTGAGAAGAACGTATTGTATTGACATCAGTTCAGGGTCTCTAAAGCGAGATTGGCCGTCAACTCTGTGAACCGGCTCAGGGTCTCTAAAGCAAGATTGACTGGAATACTTTTAACCGGTCACTTTAACTAGTTCAGGGTCTCCAAAGGAGTTTAACCGGCAAGACCTTGGCGGGTCAAAGAACCACAGGAACCGCAAATTTGCTGGTAGTGAAGAAGTTCATCCTGAGATCATAAAAATACCCATAATAGCCGGGTCTCCAATCTTTGGTAGTAGTACTACTCTATATAAATATGATATGCATAATGATAATGGATCTGCATCATCTCTTAAGTATAGTATGGCCACAAGTGTGCCACGTTCCATGGCCTCAAAGTCTCCTGACCCGCCGTGTCCGACTCATCACGAATGTCCATGAGATAGTATGACCCGTTGTTGAGGTTTCTGCTAACCACAAAGGGCCCTTCCCACGGCGGAGAGAGTTTATGCATCCCAGTTTGGTCTTGAATAAGCCGGAGCACCAGGTCACCTTCCTGGAACGTTCGGGTCTTCACCCTGCGGCTATGATAGCGTCGCGGGTCTTGCTGGTAAATTGCTGATCTGGTCGTTGCTAACTCTTGTGCTTCGTCCAAGGCATCTAACGCATCTTGACGTGCCAGCTCATTGTCTGTCTCAACATAAGCCGCCACCCTTGGTGAATCATGCCGGATGTCACTGGGCAGAACCGCCTCAGCCCCGTAGACCATGAAAAAAGGTGTAAAACCTGTAGACCTGTTAGGTGTAGTCTAGATGCTCCATAAGACGGAAGGCAACTCATCAACCCAACACCCGGCTGTCCGTTTCAAAGGGACCATGAGCCGGGGTTTAACCCCTCGCAGGATTTCCTGATTAGCCCGCTCAGCCTGGCCATTGGACTGTGGATGTGCCACGGCTGAAACATCAAGCCGGATATGCTCCTTCTCACAGAACACCTTCATAGCCCCCTTGGACAAATTTCTACCATTATCAGTGATAATACTATGTGGATAGCCAAAACGATAGATCAATTTCCTGACAAACTCAACTGCTGTAGCTGCATCACACTTGCTTACTGGCTCAGCCTCAACCCACTTGGTAAACTTATCAACCACCATGAAGAGGTGCGTTTTCTTATCTTTGGACCTCTTGAAGGGTCCTACCATATCAAGCCCCCGGACCGCAAACGGCCAAGTGATGGGTATCATCCTCAACTCTTGAGCCGGAACATGAGCACATCGACCAAATTTCTGACAAGTGTCACACTTACGAACCAGATCCTCTGCATCCTTGTGAGCCGTCAACCAGAAAAATCCATGCCGAAAAGCTTTAGCCACTAAAGATCTTGACCCGGCATGATGTCCACAGTCGCCAGCATGAATTTCATTTAAGATTTGCTGGCCCTCTTCTAGTGACACACAGCGTTGGAAGACACCTGTCACACTTCATTTGTGTAACTCACCGTTGATAATTGTCATGGACTTAGCACGGCGGATGATCTCCCGAGCCCGGCTCTCATCATCCGGCAACTCGCCGCGCGTCAAGTGCGCTAAATAAGGAGTAGTACAATCCGGAATAACATGTAGAGCCGCCACTAGAGCTGCCTCCGGGTTAGGAATTGCCAGCTCCTCCTCAGAAGGCATCTTGACAGTCGGATGATATAACACGTCAAGAAAAACATTAGGCAGCACCAGCTTACGCTGAGATCCGAGTCGTGATAATGCATCAGCCGCCTCATTCCGCCAACGATCAATATGATCCACCTGATACCCTTTGAAATAACCTGCAACAACATCAACCGCCCGTCGATAAGCCGCCATCTGTGGGTCCTTAGAATCCCAAGTACCTGAAACTTGCTGAGCCACAAGGTCTGAGTCACCCAGGCATCTAACCCGGCTTAAATTCATCTCTTTAGCGACTCTCAAACCATGGAGCAAAGCTTCATACTCAGCAACATTATTAGTACAGGGGAACATCAACCGGAGCACATAACAAAACTTATCACCTTTCGGGGAGGTGAGAACCACACCGGCACCAGACCCCTCAAGCTGTTTAGACCCGTCAAAATATATAGTCCAGTATGTGTTGTCTGGCTTCTCTTCAGGCGCCTGGCACTCTGTCCAATCATTTATGAAATCCACCAAGGCCTGAGACTTAATTGCTGTACGAGGGGTGTAACTGATGTTAAGAGGCCCCAACTCTAAAGCCCACTTGGCAATCCTTCCCGTAGCCTCTCCGTTCTGAATAATATCCCCCAACGGGGCAGATCTTACTACAGTTATTGGATGGCCCAAAAAGCAGTGCTTCAGCTTACGATTAGCCATAAAGACCCCGTATACAAGCTTCTGCCAATGCGGATATCGCTGCTTGGACTCAGCCAAGACCTCACTGATGTAGTAGACAGGCCTCTGCACGGGATACTCTTTCCCTGCTTCCTTATGTTCAACAACAATCGCCACCCTGACCGCCCGGCTGTTAGCTGCTACATATAGGAGTAGCGGCTCTTTATCAGCCGGAGCGGCTAATACTGGCGACTCAGTCAATTGCTTCTTAAGAGCTTCCAGCGCCTCTGCGGCTGCCTTGCTCCACTTAAACTTGTCCGTCTTCTTCATCATATGATACAGGGGATGGCTTTCTCCCCAAGCCGACTTATAAACCGTCTCAGCGCCGCAATCCGGCCTGCAATACGCTGAACGTCATTGATGCATGTCGGCTCTCGCAAAGAGGTGATAGCCTTGATTTTATCGGGGTTAGCCTCGATGCCATGCTCAGAAACCAAGAACCCCAAAAGCTTCCCTACAGGGACACCAAAGACACATTTTGCCGGGTTAAGCATCATTTTGTACACCCGGAGATTGTCAAAAGATTCCTTCAGGTCCTCCAAGAGGGTTTCCTTCTTCCTAGATTTCACCACTATGTCATCCACATAAGCATGAACATTATGACCAATCTTGCTGTGGAGACAGTTTTGCACACACCGCTGGTAAGTCGCCTGGGCACTCTTGAGCCCAAAAGGCATGGAGACGTAGCAGAACGCCCCAAAAGGTGTGATAAACGATGTCTTCTCCTGGTCCTTGACTGCCATTTTGATCTGATGATACCCTGAATAAGCATCAAAAAAACACAAATTCTCACAACCGGCTATTGCATCAATGATCTGATCAATGCGAGGGAGTGCGAAGGGATCAGCCGGACAAGCCTTGTTGAGGTCCGTGTAATCTATGCACATACGCCATGTACTATTCTTTTTAAGCACCAGTACTGGATTAGCCAACCATTCTGGGTGAAAAACTTCAACTATGAACCCAGCGGCTAAGAGCCGGGCAACCTCTTCCCTGATAGCCTTGCGCCTCTCCTCATTGAACCGCCGCAGGAACTGCTTGATCGGCTTAAACTTCGGATTCACATTAAGATTGTGCTCAGCGAACTCTCTCGGTACACCCGGCATGTCATAAGGTTTCCGTGCAAAGATGTCCCGATTCTCACGGATGAATTCGATGAGCGCACTTTCCTATTTAGGATTCATGTGAGCCCCGATGGTGAACTGCTTGGATGAGTCGCCCGGAGTAAAGTCCACTGTTTTAGTATCATCTGCTGAAAACTTGAGTGGCGGCTCTGCCTCTGTATTTGGTTTCTTCAACGGGGTCATATCCTCCGGGTCAACGTTCTCCTTATAGAACTTCAGCTCCTCTTGTGCACAGCTAGCCTCAGTATAAGCCGCATCACCTTCCTCGCACTCAAGAGACATTTTTCGATTGCCATGAACAGTAATCGTGCCATTTAGGCCGGGCATCTTAAGCTGCAAATAAACATAACAAGGCCTAGCCATGAACTTGGCGTAAGCCGGCCGCCCGAACAACGCATTATAAGGGCTCTTGATCTTGACCACCTCGAACCATAAGGTCTCCATCGTGTAATTATACTCATCGCCGAAAGCCACCTCCAAAGAGATTTTTCCCACTGGGTATGCCGACCTACCAGGCACCACGCCATGAAACACAGTAGAAGAAGTTTTGAGGTCTTTGTCTAGCAACTTCATCCTCCGGAAGGTGTCATAATACAAGATGTTGATACTGCTACCGCCATCCATGAGCATTTTGTTTACTCCATAACCATGTATTTGAGGGGCCACCACTAGAGCAAGTCGGCCCGGGTCATCCACCCGTGGCGGGTGATCGTGCCTGCTCCACGTTATGTCATACTCTGACCACGGCAGGTATCGTGGGAGAGCCGGCGCGATTGTATAAACCGCTCGCCTCCGTAGCTTCTCATCTCGCTTGCTATGACCAGTCGTAAACACATGATACTGCCCCAAACTGAGCTGCTTCGGGTTACTCTGGAATCCAGATTGATTGCGCTGCTACTGCTGATGCTGCTGCTGCTGGTGGTTATTATGATTGTTGTTGCCAGGATGTTGTTGATGCTGCTGATTATTGTGTTGGTGTTGACCCGGATGACCTGCTCCTGAGCCGCCAGCACCAAAGCCGGCACCTGACCCGCCATTGCCTGAACCGCCAGGCCCTGATCCGCCAGTCGGCTCACCTCCCTGATTATGAGGTGGTTGAAAGTGTTGATTCTTAAATCTATGCATGATAAAACAATCGCCCCACGCATGCGTTGCTGGTTTAGCAGGTGTGTTGTGCTCTGGGCAGGGTTTCCTAAGCACCGCTTCCAAATTGAAAGGGGGCCTGTTATCCCGCTGGTACGGCTTGTAACGCCCATTCCCCTTAGGAACATTCGGCCCTGTGTTAGCATTTGCCACCAGCTCTGACCCGCTGCCAGCGTTCCTCTGTCTGCTTTGATTCCCATTGTTCCCAAACTCTTGCCTTGGTTGTTCTTCTTTCCCTGATTCGACTTCTCCTCATCTGAACCCAGATCTTTGGTGTTGTCTGAGTCGGCGTACTTTGTTAGAGCCGTCATGAGCTCTCCCATGTCTTGACACGTACGTTTGAGCCGGCCAAGTTTCTGCTTTAGCGGAATGAAATGACAATTCTTCTCCAGAATGAGCACCGCTTGAGCCGCCGTGATCTGTTCTGACGAGTGAATGACGGTCGACACCCGCCGAACCCAATGATGAGCCGACTCAATCTCCTGCTAAACGCAATGATCCAAATCCACAATGGTCATAGGCTGCTTGCAAGTCCCTTGGAAATTTTTGATGAACCTTGCCCTCAATTCGGCCCAAGAGCTTATAGTGTTGGGTGGTAAGCCCTTTAACCATGTGCGAGCCGGACCCTCGAGCATCATGATAAAATATTTTGCAAAAACAGCCTCACTGACGTCTAGCATCTCCATAGCTAGCTCATAGCTCTCGACCCAAGCCTCGGGAGGGAGATACGCCGTGTCATTTGGAACCTTCCGAGGCCCCTTGAAATCCTTAGGCAACCTCTCGCTCCGTAGAGCCGGAGTTAAGCATAGAACTCCCGCGGCTCTGGTGCTACCAACCGCTCCGGCCTCTGTCAACACTGAGGGCCCAAGACCCGGGGGAACTATTGCTGCCTCTTGTTCTCGCATGTTTCTTGCCCGGTCCACCGGGGCCTGCGCATCTAGCGCCGCGCGTCCCCTTTGCCCATGATGCGGGCCACTGCTTGAAACTGCCGGCGACTCATAGCGCCGGCTGAAACTTCGACTATGGAGAGGGGTGGAGTGGATCCGGCTCCGGCTGTGAGTATATTTCTCTTGTTGAGCCACGGCCGTCTGTAAATATCCGATAGCGTTCCTCACCTCCTCCGCAAAGGGTGCCTCATCTGGGATAGGGATAGTTCCAAGCTGGGTGGCTGCTTCTACCATGTTCTCGGCCAGGTTAGAATAATGACCCGCCGGTGTCGTAAACCCTCCGGGTGGGGCCATGTGAGCCGCTACTCGCCCTTCCCCAGGGGCAGTCGCCGCTCTCCCAGAGCCGGGGGTGTTGAAGAGATTCCTCGCCTCATAGCGCTCCGGCAGACGAGATTGATGCCTCCTGTGGTGCATAGCCGCCGCTGAAACCTGTTCCAGCCCCAAATGGAAAGCGTCGGCCTTGAGCCATGCTGCCTCTGCCTCCATCTAAGAGTTTAAATCAGTTAGCCTCTGACGCTCTTCGGCCATCCGGCCCTTGATCCTTGCAATCTCTGCGTTACGAGCCACCTGATTATCTGGTGTGACCTCTGTAGCTCACAAAGCCTCAAGCTCATCCATTAATTCCACAAGGCCCTGAGCCGGCGGAAGGGGAGGGTTAGCTTCCGACCCGGCCGCCCCTGGCCCTGCCATGAATACCGCCGCGTGAGATGGCTGCTCCAGCTCATTTGATTCATCGTGCTCTGACTCGGGGCGAGTGTCACCGTAGCCCCCAAGGGCACCATTGCTGAGCTGGTACACAGATTCAGTTTCCCCACTTGATGACTCATCATCGGAGTGCACAAGAGTCCCTTGATATCTGGATGCTTCCAGATCCATCCCTTGAGTGAAGCCCACGAAGACGTGCTCCTACACCAGGTTAACACGAGCAGGGCCTACCTTACGTGCGGGCTGGAGACGCTGAACCAGCTCGACGATGTTGGTGCAGACGTCTGGCCCGGGTGTAGATCCGTCGATCTTCCCGATGAACACCTGGATCCCGCCGAACGGAACCCTAAAACAATACTCCACGGAAGCAGCATCAAGCCCCCAGCCGGCGTCGTCGATGTAGAGCCGGCCGCGGCGACTCTTGCTCATCCTCCCAACTACGTATCCTTCGAGCTCTGGAAGGGAGCCCTTTGAGAACTCAACACCACCGAACGCGTGCCCCACGATGGGCGCCAACTGTCATGGTTTTGTCACGGCAGATGTCCGGGTTACCAGACTTGAGTTCGGAGCCATCGCCATGGTAGTGGACTCAAAGGGGTTGATCGAGACGAAGGACACGAGTTTACCCAGGTTCAGCCCCTCAAGTCGAGGTAAAAGCCTACGTCCTGCTTGTGTTGTTATTGCTTGTTATATCGATTACAAGGGGCTAGAAGCTTGACCTAGTTTTCGATCACCTACCTCTAAGCCGCCCCGACTCTGCCTTTATATAAGAGGTCAGAACCGTCGGGTCTTACAATTGCACAGTCGGATCATATTTACATCTCCGAATCTATCTCTATCTTACTAGCCAAGTCATCCTTTGGAAGGTCTTGCTCATCCGGGTCTCTGTCATCCGGCCCACATCAAGAGCCGCCAATCATCTTGGGCCTCCAGCTGATACATGTCTTTGTGGGCCAGCTCATAACCAATGCTATCAACCGGAACCTTTCAATCGGGTCATATCACGGGGTTATATACCCAACACCTTCATATGAGGAAATTGCTTTTGCCTTCGGTGCACGTGATCTTCCATAGCTTGGCCCGTGGAGGTCTCTCTTCTCAGCTTGTTGGGATTCATGAGTATTGAGTCTCTCAACAATATCAGCAGGATCAAGTGACTTGTAGTCTCCACGTTCTTGAATCATCAAAGCAAGACTATCGAATGAGGACTCAAGAGATCTTAGAAGTATCTTCACCACCTCATGGTCGGTGATATCAGTAGCACCCAGTGCTTGAAGCTCATTGGAGATATTAGTGAGACAATCAAAAGTTTGCTGAACATTTTCATTGTAAAGTCTCTTGAAGCGATTGAAGAGATTGTGAAGAACGTCAACACAAGAGTCACGTTGAGTGGAAAGACCTACGTTAACTTTGGACAACCTATCCCAAATAAGCTTACAAGACTCCAAAGCACTCACTCTGCCATAATGACCTTTTCTCAGATGGCCACAGATGATATTCTTCGCTTGAGAATCGAGTTGCTTGAATTTCTTCGTATCAGCAGCAGTGACAGTTGGAGAAATGTGGGGAACACCATTTTCCATGTCGTACCAAAGATCGTTGTCAATAGCCTCAAGATGCATGCGCATCTTGTTCTTCCAGTAGGGGTAATCCGTCCCATCGAAGGTAGGACACCCTGTGGAAACCATGATCATACCTGCAGTCGACATAACTAGAACTCCAGGTGGTTAAACCAAAATCACATAGAAAAAGGGAGTACCTTGCTCTGATACCAATTGAAAGTGTGTTATATCGACTAGAGGGGGTGAATAGGTGATTTTTACAAATTCATCAGTTGAGGAATTTCAACTTGAGGAATTTGAAATGTGATGAATAACTAGCAGCGGAATAAGTACGCAAGTGCATGAGAAACATAGCAACAACATAGTCATGATGATAACATGAACATGCACAGATTATAGGTGCGTGATACAGGATAAGCAGGTGAGGAACAAGGTAACTTGAAGAATTTGAGGTGAGGAAATTGTGAAAGTCTTCAATCAAATTCTTCAAACAGTAACAATCAATTTCATCAACAAGTATACGAGGAAATAGAGGGGCTGAGGAAATAGAACCAGGTAGCTCGATGAAGACAATGGTCTGATGACCCAGTTCCAACTGCTGCGATAGTCGTACGTCTGGTTTGGAGCAGCCTGGTATTTAAACCAGAGGACACACAGTCCCAGGACACACAGTCCTTACTGTATTCTCCTTGAGCTAAGGTCACAAAGTCCTTGCCCAACACTCGTGGTAAGTCTTCAGGGTAGACTTTCAAAACCCTCACAAATTGGTCACTCGACGATCCACAATTTATAGCTTTATGCTCTAGACCAAGGTCACTCTGTGATCCCCAATTGACTACAGGATACAATAGACCATGACGCCTAACCGTCTGGAGGATGCATAGTCCTCAAAGGTAACAAGCATCGGTTCCACACAGGAACAATCTCTTCAGTGATGCTCAATCACTTTGGGTTTGGTGGTTTGGATTTGGGTTTTTCCTCACTGATGATTTTCTCTCAAAGTCCTCTGAGGATGGGTTGCTCTCAAATGACAAGTGTCAGTTCTCTCTCGGAGTAGGCAACCAATTAGTGGTTGTGGGGGTGGCTATTTATAGCTAGGGTGCAACCTGACATGATAAGACATAAATGCCCCCAATGATATGACCGTTATGTGGATAATATGATTGGGGACAGCTATCGCTAAGCACAGCAATGGTCGGAATTATGAACTATGAAAGTCCTCAGGATTATCATGTTCCTCACTTGTAGGCAATTCGCACTGGCAAAATCCTAACTCCTCGATCAGATCAATTTCATCAGAGACCAGAAGAACATCGTCTCTGTCACTGAAGAACTTGACTAAACTGCAAGAGATTCCCAAAGGCTTCACTCGAAGAATTGGATAGGTTGAGGCTTTTGGAGTTGAGCATCAGTTGGAAATTTTCCTTAGTATTACCTCGGTCCCCCTTTAACAGTACGATGTTTCCTATGACTCAAAGAAAGGAAATGAAACTACGAAAACAAAAGTCTTCACGCTTCATAGTCCTCGTTCATATCTTCAAGGTCACACCAACTTCTTCATCTTCAAAGTCTTCAGGGAATACCAAAGTCTTCAAGAAAGTCTTCACCAAAGTCTTAAGTTGAAGACATACATTTTTAAGGGTCAGTAATCTCCGAATATATCAAACTCCTCATCGACTTATAGAGCCTGTGTACACTCACAAACACATTAGTTCCTTAACCTATAAGTCTTCAATACACCAAAATCACTAATGGGCACTAGATGCAATTACAAAGAGAACTCCGAGTACACATTTTTTCGGGTTGAGTTATATGTCATACTCGCGTAGGTTGGCAAAGGTTTGTCGTAGGTCGTCGATCAGCTGGCTGACGTGTTTGGTTTAAATTACCACATCGTCCATGTATGCTTTGACAGTTTTACCGACCTCTGTCGCGATACAGGTCTGGATCATGCGCTGGTATGTGTCCCTAGCATTTTTTAACCCGAAGGGCATCGTGTTAAAGCAAAATGGCCAGTAGGGGGTGATGAATGCGGTTGCCGCTTGGTCGGATTCCTTCATTTAGATTTTATGGTATCCGAAATAAGCGTCGAGGAAACACAATGAATCGTGTCCGATTGTGGCATCAATGATTTGGTCTATGCGCGGTAAGGAAAAATGGTCCTTAGGGAAGGCTTTATTGAGGTATTTAAAATCGATGCACAACCGCAAGGACTTATCTTTCTTTGGTACCATCACCAAGTTTGCCAACCATTCGGGGTGCTTAATCTCCTGAATGAACCTGACCTCTAGCAGTTTAGCTAATTCTTCACCTATAGCTTGTCGTTTGGGTTGAGAGAAACGGCGCAGAGTCTGCTTCATGGGTTTGAAGCCTGCAATGATGTTCAGACTGTGCTCTGCAAGCCGTCGTGGGATACCAAGCATATTCGAAGGATGCCAGGCAAAAATGTCCCAATTTTCTCGTAGAAAGGTCTGCAGTGCCTCGTCCACTATGGGATCGAGCTGAGCTCCGATGGACGTTGTCTTATTAGGGTCCGTCAGATGCACTTGAAACTTAACAATTTCCTTTGTGGGTTTGAAGTGCGTGGGCTTTTGCCTTTTGCTAAGGATCACGTCGTACTTGTCTACTGTTGACCGCAGTGCGGTCAGTTCTTCGACAGCGAAGGTCTGCGCTAATGCCTCGAAGGCGAGCGCTATCGTTTTGTTTTCGGCCCAAAGGGCTATGTTCGTATCACTTGCGATTGTGACCACTCCATTTGGTCTTGGCATTTTGAGTTTCATGTACCTGTAATGGGGTATAGCTTGGAATTTTGTGAAGGTGTCACGTCCCAATAAAGCGTAGTAGCCGCTTGGGAAGGGCACGATGTGGAAGACAAGTTCTTCGGATTGGTAGTTTTCGGGCATGCCGAACACTATGTCCAGGACGATACATGCGGAACAATGCGCCTCCTTTCTTGGAATAATTTCCTGGAAGGTTGTATTGTTGTGTTTGATGCAAGATTGGTCGAACTGCATTTTTTCCAAGGTGCCTTCGTATATGAGGTTTAAACCACTGTCGTCATCCATCAGCGCATTGTGTAGCCTGTAACCATCGATGATGGGGTTCAGGACTAGTGTGGCCGGTGAATGACTGGGAAGAATGGCCGGTTGGTCGGTATCTCCAAAAGTAATCGGTATGTCCGCCCATGCACTAGTTGCTACGACATGGTCGGCTGGTCGGCATCTCCGTTTTGGAGGTATCCTCTTTATCCAATCTCCGCTAGGGTGTTCGGGAAAAATTGGTTCCAAAAATAGTCGTTCGGATTGCCAGGCACTTTCCATGGCACAATATTTTTGCACCAAATCGGGGGAAATTCACGAATGTGTCGACGAGCCAGGGTGTTAAAATCCTTTATCATGGAAATTGCAGATGAAAGTTGCCATTGTCTCTTGGTCACTAAGACCTTTTTCTCTGCTTCTAGCGAGTAGGAGTCTGGCCCAAAAGTGATGGATTGATTCTCCTTGTAGTTGCTTAATATCCCGAAAGTCTAAAGACGCGGGCTTTGGTGTGATACTGAGATCGTCGTCTTGGGTGGTGGGTGGGAAAAGATTCGGCCCCATGCTACATTGGGTATTCGGAGTCATGGACTCTGAATTGTGTGATAGATCTTGGACCGATAATGGTCCGGATTTAGAATAAATTCTGGCATCTAGATCGCCGATGAAGTCTCGATGATCGAAGACCGGGGTATAGACTATTTTCAATTCCGGTTGTTTGGACGAGTCCTCAGCCGGACACTCAATGGTGGTGACAAGCTAGGTGACCAGGGGAGCATGAATCTCCCTATTGTCGGGCCTAATCCTCAGCCGGTCATAGATCGGAATCTGGTCATCCACCATACGCATAGCTTCGATCCGATCGAACAGCTCTTTTAAGAACGAGGCGATGGTGGGATCTGTGTCGCTGAAGCAAGTGGATTTAATGTGTGGCATGTCAATTTCGGAGCTGCACGAAAGCAGCTCTGTGTTCCGTCTAGCCATGATGGATCCGGTCATATCGGCCGGATTGGGCGTTCTAGATTTCCCGGGGGTGACGACTCCGTTGGGGGTAAAGCTCGGTGTCTTTGGAGTCGAGGCATCGAGACTCATAGGCTCCTCCTCAAGGGTCGAGGTTCCCATTAGGACGAGTACTCCCCGTAAATCAGCGACGAACTCTAGGGTTCCGAACCTGATTCTCTGATCGGGGGAGAAGTTTCCGATCTGGCCAAGGCGGCTGATCGGGTAGGCATGCGACAAGATGTCACCATTTGTGAGAGTCTGATCAGGGGTAAGGGTCCCCCGGATACAAATCTCATTGCTTGTGACGAGGTGAGCCATCGATTCCTTCGGTGTTCATAACAAAACTCTCAACAAAAGCACCAATGTCGGTCTCAAAACTGGCGGATCTCGGGTAGGGGGTCCCAAACTGTGAGACTAGAAGCGATGGTAATAGGAGACAAAGGGGACAAGGTTTTACCCAAGTTCGGGCCCTCCTATGGAGGTAATACCCTATGTCATGCTTGATTGTATTGACCATATGGGGTTACAGAGTTGATCTACCTCGAGATCAAATAGCTAACCCTAGATAAGTTATTATGTATCTACAACCTAAAACCCTCCGATTTATATAGACGCCGAGGGTATCTAGGGTTTACAGATGGTTGTAGGAACGAAAGTAGTGCTAGAGGGGGGTGATTAGACTACTTGACCAAATAAAATCTACTTTTTCCCAATTTTATGTCTTGGCAGATTTTAGCATTCATAGTATGTCAAGTACACCCTACACATGCATGTCTATGAGTATAGCAGCGGAAAATAAATACAAGCATGTAAGTAAAGGAAGGGTAGAAAGATCAAACGCAATTGGTGATACGATGACTTTTCCCGTGCTTCCGATATGTGGCGCTATCGTACATCCACGTTTATGGAGTATTCAACCCACGGAGGGTAACGGTTATGAGAGTCCACGAAGGGCTCTACCCATGGAGGGTTCCACGAAGAAGTAACCTTGACTACACCATGATGGCCTACGTCCACGGAGGACTAGCCTAACTCGGGGTAGATCCTCACGAAGTAGATGATCTCCTTGACCTTACAAACTTCTTGGTTCACTCCAAAACATGAAGTAGGAGGCTCCCAAGGTACACCTAACCAATCTAGGAGGCACCACCCTCCAAAAGGTAAAAGGCTCGATCGTGTCGATCAACTCCTTGCTCTTGTGCTTCAAGATGATAGACTCCTAAACACACAATCACTCTCTCACAGATTTGGCTTGGTGGAAGAGATTGATTGGGTCGAAAGCAACTTGGGGAGGCTAGAGATCAAGATTCATATGGTAGGAATGGAATGGCATGATCTCAACACATCAGTAGGTGGCTCTCTCAGAAAATCAGTAGGTATGAGTGGGGAATTGTTCTGAGTGCTTGTCTTGCGAGTGAGTGGTGGTGGAAGGGTATATATAAGCATCTCCAAAAATCCAACCGTTACACACAAAATGACCAACTCGGTGACACTGATGTGTTAATCTCGGTGGTACCGAAGTGACCAAAAGGTGGCAACTTTTGAATCTCGGTGAGACCGATATAGGAAACTCGGTTGCACCGATAAGGTGACCAACGGTCAGATTGCCCAATCTCGACGACGCCGATCCAACAATCTCGGTGGGACCGATATTGTGAATTTGCGTATAAGAAAGTTGGCAACCTAAACTCGGTGGCATCGAAGCAGAATCGGTTGCACCGAAGTGTCTAGGGTTTGGTTGAGTTTGTCTAGGTTCTGGAATCGGTGGCACCGAGTGGAAAGTGTTGGTTGCACCGATTTTGTTTATTTGACTTTGGACAAATTTTTGTGGAAGATCTTGTGGGTGTATGTGGTGACTATCACTTGTGCACATATGAGCATTTTGTTCACCAACTAAACCTTTCCCCCTTTTAATAGTATTGGCTTTCCTATGGACTCAAGGTGATTACTCACAAAAGATAAAATGTAGAGTCTTTTGCTTGAGGCTTTGCCAATTTATGTCCTTACATCTTGGGGTATTCCACAATCCTTATGCCAACCCATCATTGAACTTTTCCTGAAACATACGTACTGGAAACATTAATTCAATGACATATATGTTGTTATTAATTACCAAAACAACAAAGGGAGCAAATGTGCTTTCAATCTCTCCCTTTTTGGTAATTGATGACAACATATAGATCAAAGCTTCGACATATGATACAATCTATGAATATAATTGTCGCGTTGAGAAGTATGTGATAAGGAAGAGATCACCCTAAATTTGTGCATTGTTTTAAATTTGTGTTTGAATGCAAATACACAATCTATTAGGTACATGGGGCACTTCTTCCATGTCACATAAATCCTGGTGCTGTGCGAGAGTAATAAGAATTAATAGCATAGCACAACACATCAAGCAAAGTGAATGATCATCACATAATCATCAAGAGATAGGAAATAGTAGCAACACACATTAAGTCATATGATCAAACACAAACAAAAGTATCTCACATCCAAACAAAAAGAAATATTTGGATGAACATTTGGTCTTTTGAAAAACAGCAAATAAAAGCATACGCTCTCTCACTCGAAGCCTAAGATATATATACAACTTCTCCCCCTTTAGCGAAAAGTTACCAAAAATCTCGAAGAGATATAGCTAATCGTCCTTCTGCGGTTGATCTCCTCCGGTAGTCGATGTCAGAGTCAACAGAACTACGTCGATGAAGACTTCCGCTGAAATCCTCGATGGAGTTGGAGTAGATACTGGAGGCACTGGAGCTGATGGAGCTGATGTTACTATAGTTGGAGCAGAAGATGAAGGCCTCGTCTCTAGAGCTGGCACTGTAGGTGTCCTGGCGTTATTCATGAACTGGGCAGTCGTCGTGACAGGTGCACTATCCTCATCATCATCAGCCTCGGACTCTGAAGAGGTGCGATGGGTAGGGGCTTCATCTACCTCCTTCTTAAGCTCATTGACTGTCTTAGTCAGCCCATAAACCTTGTCATTAAGATTATTCACTCTATCCTCAATGATGTTCAGAAGGCTCTCCTGAGTGTCCAAGATGGTTTTGATATCCTTCTTCATGTCCATGATAGTGGTGATCAAGAGATCCATCTGCTCGTTCCTGGATCTGGGGACCTAAGCACTAGTGGCTCGAGCTACCTCAGGCCTGTGCCTGAGTTGCAGCTGATGTGGGATGATCTGTGTCCATCACCACAACGTTGTCCTCGAGATCTGGCTGAAGTGGCAAGTGGGGTCTATCTTGAGCAAAGATATGCTTCTCAAGCTTAGAATTTATAAGCATCTGAATATAGGGTGCATGGCAGCATGAGAGCTTCTGATCAGCAACAACCCTTTTCAAAGTCACTACTATCAAATCCATCACTCGAATCTTGGTGTGACGATCAAGATGGATGAGCATGTTGATGGAGTATCCACAAATCATCTTCTCATCTCCAGACTTGGGCATCAAAGTATGCCTCGGGATGGTGTTCATGGTATAGAGGCCTAGCTGGAGGAAGTAAATAGATCCCAACTTGTGAGATTGCACATTAGCAGCAGGGATAGGATTATACATATCCTTCATAGCATTGTGGCTCTCCTTGGATTCTGAGTAGACATCCAAATCTCCATCCTGTACCTCTAGGACTCATAAGATGGTAGCCCACACATCAATAGTAGATTCATATCTTGCTCCTTCAATCATCCAAATAATCCTGCCATCTCCATAAAAATGAGCAATGGAGTAGAACTGCGTGATCATCTCATCATTCCAAGCAGTGAACTCCTTGCCAACAAATTTATCTAGCCCAATGCAGTGGAAGTTGCCTTGGACACATTGAAAGTAGTCCCCATTATCCTTGATATATTTCCATTCCACATATCTCATGTCACAGACTGCAGGGCTCTTGTAAAGCAATATCGTCTCATAGAAGTCTTGCTGCTCTTTGGTATAGAACCTGTAGTCCACAACAGTCTTCCTCCTCTGGGCACATGGATCAATAGCTCTCCATGCCCTCAACCCTAAATCCTTCCTCATCTTCATATCCTCAGATCTGGGATGGCTGGCATCATGTACAGAAAGGTGTGGTCTGAACTTCATTAGAACTGTCATAGCATCATCATCATCTGCTTCTCTGAAAGTTTATCTCTTGTTCTTCTCTTCAACAGGAATATCTATGGTAGTCCTCTTGGACTTCTGTGCAACAGCTTTCTTGGGAGCAGCCTTGGTGCTCTTGGAGGGACCAGACTTAGGCATAGCATCAACCAGAAGTTTCTTAGCCTTCTTCTTAGGAGGGGCCTGAGCAGCAGGTTCCTCCTCTTCCTCCTCTTCAGCAGCAACACCAGCAACCTCCTCTAGATCCTCATACATAGAGGTAGGCCTGCCCATAACATGGATGGTACTCTTCCTAGTTGTCTTCTTCTCTCCTGCCTTATTAGGCAAAGATTTCCTTGGAATCTCAACGGGCATAGTTTCCCTAGCACTCTCATGTGCTTTGAATGTCTCTGCAGGTGCATAAACTTTGTTGACCACCCTCCTAGATGAGGTAGCCTCATTGGCAGATTTCCTTGCAGCCTTCTCTAGCTTCTTAGCAAGAACATCTTCTGGAACAAAATCAGAATCTTCCTCATCAGAATTGACTCTCTTCCTGGTACTTGTCACAGCCTTAGTCAACCCATGAGAACTAGGAGTGTCTGGATCTGAGGATGAGTTGGACTCGGGACTAGTGTCTCAACTCATATCAACATTCTACTCCTGCAGATTCTGGCTATCTTAAGCATCTGACATGTCTAACCCTATGAATAGAGTATAGAAGAGTGGAATATGGTAAGTCACCACAAAATGCAGAGATTTTTGAAATTTTGAACTAGGAATTTCCAAAGTTTTGCATTCTGTCAAATGTGTTTCGGTACAGCCGAGGCAAACTTTTTGGTCACACCGAGACAAACAACCTTGTTTCCAGGAACTTGGCACCAGAAAATGAGCACTTGGTTCCACCGAGGTGTTCTTAGTGTGGCAGAAAACAAAATCGGTGACACCGATTATTTCAAATCGGTTCTACCGAGATACAGGAGGCGGACGTCAAAACCCTAAAAATTCATCGTTTGATATCTAATGGAATTTTCTATTGGATGGAACAATCTCAAACAGTGGCTAGACTAGGAATAAACCCTAATGCGCATGAATCGGACAGTGCAGCGCGAGAGGGGGATGAATCAATACCCTAATTTGGTGATAAATCTGCTATGGCAGCAAATTTGGAGAGGAATATGTCGACGGTGGTGATTCCTAGCGACGGAGGCGCTCGAGGAAGCAAGGCGATGATCGGCAGCCTTCAGAACGGCAGCTAGGGTTGTGGAGGCGCGACATTTGAAGAATGGATTTCAAAAC
Source organism: Hordeum marinum (assembly GCA_022496015.1). NCBI lineage: Eukaryota > Viridiplantae > Streptophyta > Magnoliopsida > Poales > Poaceae > Hordeum > Hordeum marinum. The sequence continues at coordinate 181,457,289 of CM039672.1, forward strand.
GTAGGGGTCCACATATTATATGCCCATCACTGTCGGTGACACCGATTTGATATTTTTGGTGTCACCGAATTTCACAACTGTCAGATGATAGGGAAAATTGTTGTAACCAAGAATATGAAATCGGCAGTACCAAGATTGAAAAACTAGATCAACCCTAGGCATTTGCTGAGACCGAGAATTTGGAGTTGGTTCCACCGATATGCACTTGGGAGGTTTTTAATGGTCAGTCCTTGACGATATGGAACTCCGAGTGGTCCTCACACAGAGATATCAAGAAGTACTTGTTCAAATTTTGTGAGGCAACATGAATAGAATATGAGGTGAGAAAGCATAGATAACTAGAGGCGTGGTCCTAGTCATTCTTATATATCCAATTGGCAAGTGAAAATCAAAAGACAAATAGAAACAATTGGATATCCTCGAATAAGTAAATAAATGCAGACCAACATGCTCACACAATAAGATGTCAAATGAAATCATTGTAAACATGCACAAACACAATAGCATCTAAAGAGCACTTTGGCGATGACGGAGTCATCTATATATGAGTATATTGACTTAAGAGCCAAGTGAGAATACTTAATCATAGGTCATACCCATCGTTTAAGCACAAGTGGGGTTACCACTTTTACATAAAGCATTTAATGTTGTCACATTCTATGAGATGCTTTGACTCAAGTCTTAGAGTAAAGGTCCCCCTTGATGTGACATCCCCCCATAGGAGGGATAAACTAACCTTGGGTTTTGTGAATGAAGACTTCATGTATATGAAGTAGTGGTGGATGCTCAAAGTTGATGAAGATCACCAAGAGTTGGGAGCATCCTTGTTGTTTCATTACTCTTCTCACCTACATGGGTTAGTCCCAACACACAAGAGACAGATACAAGGATATCTATGTACATGGAGTGCAAAGCATATGTGATGATGTCCATTGATTTGTTGATTACCTTGTCCCTTGCTTACCTTTGAGGGAATGTGTGACTCCCTGAACTATTGCATGATGTTGATGTTGATTGCCACTAGTTCTTGACAATAATGAATATTAGTGGATTTCATTGGTGGAGTCACCCCTCAAGAACTTATCTAGTTCTTCTTCTTGGGGACCCACATCAAGTTGATGGGGATCCTCGGAGTTGAAGTAGCCCTTGTTGAAGTTGAGCTTGTAGTAGCCTTGGGAATCCACTTCACCAAAGCATGGGATTCATCTTCATATGAGTCAATGTCCTCTTGAAGCTTGTTCATGTCCTTGAGCTTGGGGTCTTGTGGTGGAAGGTCATCTTGAGCTTTTGTTCCCTTGGGGAGAGTATTTTCATACATCTCCTTTTGAGGAACAAACTTGGTTTTGGGGTATTGACCTTCTTCCCATTCAACTCCATTAGCGTTGAAGTAGCCAACACCATCATTCTTCCGGTATCCTCCGTGCTTGCGTACAATCTCCTCAAATAGTTTGCACACTTCAAGACTATTGTAGATACCTTTCTCTATAATCCCTTTCGATAGTTCATTTTCTTGCTCCAGTGTAACTTGGCTAAGAGAAGAGTTAGTGGGATCAAGAAAACTACTAGAAGCAATATCATTGGATTTATCATTTTTATTGCTACTAGTTGAAGAACCTTTCTTTCCTTTGTTACTTGCTTGCTTAGACTTAACTTGTGGCATGAATGTAGATAAGAGAAGTCACTTGGCTAGATAAGAGGAAGTGTTATTTCGAAGATCGTCATTGATAGCTTTAAGGAACTCATGCTCTTGCTCTATGTTGAGCTTCTCGAAGCCTAGCTTCTCATGTGTCCTTACAAGATCTCTATGATCTTCTAGAGTTTACTCGTGAGCTAACTTAAGAGTTTTTAGTTCTTGAGTTAGTCGTTCTATTTCCAACTTATCATCATCACACGACTTATATACACTAGAGTGAGTACTAGCAAGTTCATTTTGACTAACATTACTAGATTTGTCAAATAGCAAGCCATCTTCAATTAACAAGTCATCTTCATCACTATTGAAATTAAGATACTCGGGGTGTGATACCTTGGGGCCTTTAGCCATGAAGCAACATCCACTCCCTTCATTTGGTGAATCAAATATGTCGTAGGAGTCGGTTGTCACTAGTGCAAGTCCGGCAACACCTTCATCTTGACTATAGTCGGAGTTGGAGTGATAGCTTCTCTTAGAGTGGTTGTCGGATTCGAATCCGGAAACCCATTCACTAACATGAGCTTTATGTTTCCTTCTTGAGAGCTCTTGGTGTACTTGTCCTTATTATCCAAGTCCCTACTTCTCCTTGAGGGTCTTCATTCATAACGATCATGTCTACTCCTTATCTCTCTTTGAGTGGACTTATCTCTTGAGCTTCGTCTTCTTGCTGACTCGTCTTTCCTTTTGTAAGGAGCCGTGCACTCATTGGAGTAGTGTCCGGGCTTCTCGCAATTGTAGCAGTTTCGATCACGACTTGACGAACGCTTCTCTTCATATCTTAAGTTGGAGCTTCGATCTTTGCTTCTATTCTTGTAGAACTTGTTGAATTTCTTGACCATGAGGCTTATCTCTTCATCTGTGACAAGATTGTCGCTTGAGATAGAGGGAGCATCACTTGTGGCTTTGTAAGCACTGCTAGACTTGTCGTGAAGCTCTTCCTTGTCCTTGAGTGTCATCTCATGAGCAACAATTCTTCCAATCACCTCCGTTGGATTGAGATCTTTGTAGTTGGGGATCATTTGGATCAATGTGCAAATGGTGTCATATCGATCATCCAAAGCTCGAAATATCTTCTTGATGATGAATTTGTCAGTCATTTCTTCGCTTCCTAAGCCGACAATCTCATTGGTGATGACAGCTAGCCTAGACTACATCTCAGCGACTCCTTCACCATCCTTCATCTTGAACTTGTCAAGTTGACTTTGAAGAACATCCAACTTGGATTCTCTCAAAGATTCTGTACATTCATGCATATCAATCAACGTATCCCAAATGTCTTTTGCATTCTCGAGACGGCTCATTTTGTTGAATTCTTCGGGTCATAGGAAGTTGAAGAGAATGTCACATGCTTGAGCAATGAGTTGCAACATCTTCAATTCATCCTTTTTTGCTCCACAATCCAGTCCCTTCCTTCCAGAAAGAATTCACCTTGCATACCAACATGAACAGCATCCCAAACGGCGGGGTTATGACCAAGCAAATGCATTTTCTGTTGGGGAACGTCGCATGGGAAACAAAAAATTTCCTACGCACACGCAAACCTATCCATGGTGATGAGCATCTACGAGAGGGAGAGTGGATCTACATACCCTTGTAGATCGCTAAGCGAGAAGCGTTAAGAAACGCGGTTGGTGTAGTCGAACTTCTTCGCGATCCAAATCGCCGAGCGTCCCGCGATCCAATCACGAACCGTCCCGCGAACCAATCATGAACCGTCCCACGATCTCGTCACGATCCGTCCCACGATCCAATCACGAACGTCTCGTGGCCTTGATCACGATCCTTCCGATCTAGTACCAAACGGACGGCACCTCCGCGTTCAGCACACGTGCAGCTTGATGACGATCTCCACCGTCTTGATCCAGCAAGAGGGGTGGAGAGGAGAGAGAGTTCACCGGCAGCGTGACGGCGCTCCGGTGATGGTGGTGGAGCAATTCCGGCAGGGCTTCGCCTAAGCACTTCGGAACTACGATCTAGAGGAGAAACTATGCACCGGTGGAACGGGTAGCACGTGGCCGGAAATTCTGTCCAAAAACCACCCAATCCACTAGTATATAGGAGGAGAGGAGAGGAGAGGCAGCCAAGGCCTTTGGGTCGACCGAAATAGGAGGTGGGAGCAATCCTACTTCACCTCCAATCCTAGTTGGAGTAGGATTGCCTCCTATTGGCTGATTTTCCACTTTTTGCTTTAGGACTTTCTCTCCTGCGCCATGGGCCTTTGTGGCTGTTTTCCCAGCCCACTAAGGGCTGGTTATTATTCTCCCACAGCCCATGGACCACTTGGGGTCGAAATACCCCTCCCGGAGGTCCCCCGGTACACTACCGGCACTCCCGGTACACTACCGATGAGCCCGAAACTTTTCCGGCGACCAAACTGGGACATCCTATATATGAATCTTTACCTCCGGACCATTCTGGAGCTCCTCGTGACGTCCGGGATCTCATCCTGGACTCCGAACAACCTTCGGTCACCACCATACATAACTCTATACTACCGAAACGTCACCGAACCTTAAGTGTGCAGACCCTGCGGGTTCGAGAACTATGTAGACATGACCGAGACACCTCTACGGCCAATAACCAATGGCGGGACCTGGATGTCCACATTGGTTCCTACATATTCTACGAAGATCTTATCGGTTGAACCTCTATGTCAAGGATTCAGTTAATCCCGTATAACGTTCCCTTTGTTCTTCGGCATGTTACTTGCCCGAGATTCGATCGTCGGTATCTCTATAACTAGTTCAATCTCGTTACCGGCAAGTCTCTTTACTCGTTCTGTAATGCAAGATCCCGCAACTAACAATTAGTCACATTGCTTGCAAGGCTTATTGTGATGTTGCATTACCGAGTGGGCCCCGAGATACCTCTCCGTCACACGGAGTAACAAATCCCAGTCTCGATCCATGCCAACTCAACAGACACCATCGGAGATACCTGTAGAGCACCTTTATAGTCACCCAGTTACGTTGCGACATTTGATACACACAAGGCACTCCTTCGATATTCGTGAGTTGCATGATCTCATGGTCATAGGAACATATACTTTGACATGCAGAAAACAGTAGCAATAAACTGACACGATCATATGCTACGTTTGTAGTTTGGGTCTTGTCCATCACACCAGTCTCCTAATGATGTGATCCCTTTATCAAATGACATCACATGTCAATGGCTAGGAAACCCTGACCATCTTTGATCAACGAGCTAGTTCACTAGAGGCATACTAGGGACATAGTGTTTGTCTATTTATCCACACATGCAATGTGTTTCCGATCACTACAGTTATAGCATGGATAATAAACGATTATCATGAACAAGGAAATATAATAAAAACACTTTATATATTGCCTCTAGGGCATATTTCCAACAGTCTCCCACTTGCACTAGAGTCAATAATCTAGTTCACATCACTATGTGATTTACATGGTAATGAATCGAACACCCATACAGTTCTGGTGTTGATCATGTTTAGCCCTTGGAAGAGGTTTAGTCAACGGGTCTGCAACATTCAGATTCGTGTGCACTTTGCAAATATTTATGTCCTTCTCCTCGATGTAGAACCGGATGGAGTTGAAGCGTCGCTTTATGTGTCTGGTCCTCTTGTGAAACCTTGGTTCCTTGGCTAGAGCAATGGCACCAGTGTTGTCACAGAACAAATTTATTGGATTCAGTGCACAAGGCACTACTCCAAGATCTGTCATGAACTGCTTCATCCAGACACCTTCCTTCGCTGCCTCTGAGGCTGCGATGTACTCCGCTTCGCACGTAGAATCAGCTACCACGCTTTGCTTGGAACTGCACCAGCTTACCGCTCCCCCGTTAAGAATAAATACGTATCCGGTTTGCGATTTAGAATCGTCCGGATCAGTGTCAAAGCTTGCATCCACGTAACCCTTTACGACGAGCTCTTCATCACCTCCATAAACGAGAAACATGTCCTTAGTCCTGTTAAGGTACTTAAGGATATTCTTGACCGCTTGCCAGTGCTCCATTCCAGGATCACTTTGAAACCTTCCAGCCATACTTATGGCAAGGCTGACATCGGGTCTTGTGCACAACATTGCATACATGATAGAGCCTATGGCTGAAGCATAGGGGATGACGCTCATCTTTTCTTTATCTTCTGTAGTCACTGGGCATTGAGTCTTACTCAACTTCACACCTTGCAACACAGGCAAGAACCCCTTCTTGGCCTGTTCCATTTTGAACTTCTTCAAAACTTTATCAAGGTATGTGCTCTGTGAAAGTGCTATTAAGCGTCTCGACCTATCTCTATAGATCTTAATGCCTAATATGAAAGCAGCTTCTCCTAGGTCCTTCATTGAAAAACTCTTATTCAAATATTCCTTCACGCTTTCCAGCATTTCTATATCGTTTCCGATCAGCAATATGTCATCCACATATAACACTAGAAACGCTACAGAGCTCCCACTCACTTTCTTGTAAATACAAGCTTCTCCATAAACTTGTATAAACCCAAACGCTTTGATCACCTCATCAAAGCGTTTATTCCAACTCCGAGATGCTTGCACCAGTCCATAAATGGATCGCTGGAGTTTGCAAACTTTGTCAGCATTCTCTGGATTGAAAAAACCTTCGGGTTGCATCATATACAACTCTTCCTCAAGGAAACCGTTGAGGAACGCCGTTTTGACGTCCATCTGCCAAATTTCATAGTCGAAATAAGCAGCTATTGCCAACATGATTCTGACAGACTTAAGCATCGCTACGGGTGAGAAAGTCTCATCGTAGTCAACTCCTTGAACTTGTGAAAAACCCTTTGGCACAAGTCGAGCTTTATAGACGGTGACATTACCGTCCGCGTCCGTCTTCTTCTTATAGATCCATTTGTTCTGAATGGCCTTTCGCCCTTCAGGTAGTACTTCCAAAGTCCATACTTTGTTTTCATACATGGATCCCATCTCAGATTGCATGGCCTCTAACCATTTCTCGGAATCCAAGCCCATCACTGCTCCTCCATAGCTCGTAGGTTCATTGTTGTCCAACAACATGACCTCTAAGACAGGGTTGCCGTACCACTCAGGAGTAGTACGCGTCCTTGTCGACCTACGAGGTTCAATAGCAGCTTGATCTGGAGATTCATGATCATCATCATTAACTTCCTCTTCTACCGTTGTAGGTTCCACAGAAACATCTTTCTGTGCTATGCTACTCTCTAGTTGAAGTAAAGGTTCAATAACCTCATCAAGCTCTATTTTCCTCCCACTCAATTCTTTCGAGAGAAACTCTTTCTCAAGAAATGTTCCGTTCTTAGCGACAAACACTTTGCCCTCGGATCTGAGATAGAAGGTATACCCGACTGTCTCTTTCGGGTATCCTATGAAGACGCACTTTTCCGCTTTGGGTTCCAGCTTTTCAGGCTGAAGCTTTTTGACATAAGCATCACATCCCCAAACTTTAAGAAACGACAACTTCGGCTTTTTGCCAAACCACAGTTCATATGGCGTCGTCTCAATGGATTTTGATGGTGCCCTATTTAAAGTGAATGCAGCTGTCTCTAATGCATAACCCCAAAACGATAGTGGCAAATCGGCAAGAGACATCATAGAACGCACCATATCCAATAAGGTCCGATTACGACGTTCAGACACACCATTACGCTGTGGTGTTCCGGGCGGTGTCAACTGTGAAACAATTCCACACAGTCTTAAGTGATTGCCAAACTCATAACTTAGACATTCATCTCCTCGATCAGATCGAAGAAATTTAATCTTCTTGTTACGATGATTCTCAACTTCACTCTGAAATTGCTTGAACTTTTCAAATGTTTCAGACTTGTGCTTCATCAAGTAAATATACCCATATCTACTCAAGTCATCAGTGAAGGTGAGAAAATAACGATAACCACCACGCGCTTCGACATTCATTGGACCGCACACATCAGTATGTATGATTTCGAATAAGTCACTCGCCCGTTCCAGTGTTCCAGAGAACGGCGTTTTGGTCATCTTGCCCATAAGGCATGGTTCACATGTGTCAAGTGATTCAAAATCAAGTGACTCCAAAAGTCCATCAGCATGGAGCTTCCTCATGCGTTTTACACCAATATGACCTAAACGGCAGTGCCACAAGAAAGTGGTACTATCATTAACTACTCTACATCTTTTGGCATCAATGTTATGAACATGTGTGTCATCACTATCAAGATTCAATATGAATAAACCCCTAACATTGGGTGCATGACCATAAAAGATATTACTCATATAAATAGAACAACCTTTATTCTCTAATTTAAATGAGTAACCGTCTCGCAATAAACAAGATCCAGATATAATGTTCATGCTTAACGCAGGCACTAAATAATAATTATTTAGGTTCATCACTAATCCTGATGGTAATCGAAGAGAGAGCGTGCCGACGGCGATCACATCAACCTTGGAACCATTTCCCACGCGCATCGTCACTTCGTCCTTTGCCAGTCTTCGTTTATTCCGTAGTTCCTGTTTTGAGTTGCAAATGTGAGCAACCGAACCGGTATCAAATACCCAGGCACTACTACGAGAACTAGTAAGGTACACATCAATAACATGTATATCATATATACCTTGTTTGTCGTTGGCCGCCTTCTTGCCAGCCAGGTACTTGGGGCAGTTCCGCTTCCAGTGACCAGTTCCTTTGCAATGAAAGCACTCAGTTTCTGGCTTAGGTCCATGCTTAGGCTTCTTTGTAGGAGTAGCAACTGCTTTGCCATCCTTCTTGGTTTTACCCTTCTTGCCTTTGCCTTTGCCGTTTTTCTTGAAACTAGTGGTTTTATTGACCATCAACACTTGATGTTCTTTCTGGATTTCAGACTCAGCGACTTTCAGCATCACAAACAGCTCGGCGACTGACTTGTTCATCCCGTGCATGTTATAGTTCATCACAAAGCTCTTGTAACTAGGTGGCAGCGATTGAAGAACTCTATCAGTGATCGCCTCCGGCGGAAGGGTAATTCCCAACTCCGCTAGACGGTTTGAGTACCCAGACATTCTGAGTATGTGCTCACTAATAGACCCGTTCTCCTCCATCTTGCAAGCATAGAATTTATCGGAGGTCTCATACCTCTCGATCCGGGCATTCTTCTAAAAGATAAACTTCAACTCCTGGAACATCTCATATGCTCCATGACGTTCAAAACGTCTTTGAAGTCCCGGTTCTAAGCCATACAATATTGCACACTGAACTATTGAGTAGTCTCCAGCACGAGCCTCCCAAGCGTTCTTAACGTCTTCGGAGGTCATGTCTTCTGGCTGGTCACCGAGCGGTGCATCAAGGACATATGACTTTTGGGAAGCCATGAGGATAATCCTCAGATTACGGGCCCAGTCAACAAAGTTACTTCCATCATCTTTCAATTTAGCTTTCTCTAGGAACGCATTAAAATTCAGGGGTGCTACTGCGCGAGCCATTGATCTACAACATAAATATGCAAAGGTTACTTAGACTATTGTTCAAGATAATGAGTTTAGTTAATCAAATTACTAAAGCTCCCACTCAAACTAACATCCCTCAGGTCATCTGAGTGTCACATGATCCAAATTCACCAACTCAAGTCCGATCATCACGTGAGTTAAGGTGGCTTCAATGGTGAACATCATTATGTTGATCATATCTACTATATGACTCATGTTCGACCTTTCGGTCTCTTGTGTTCCGAGGCCATGTCTGTACATGCTAGGCTCGTCAAGTTTAACCCGAGTGTTCTGCACGTGCAAATCTGGCTTGCACCCGTTGTATGTGAACGTAGAGTCTATCATACCCGATCATCACGTGGTGTCTCGACACGACGAACTTTCGCAACGGTGCACACTCGGGGAGAACACAGTTCATCTTGAAATTTAAGTGAGGGATCACCTTATAATGCTACCGTCGTACTAAGCAAAACAAGGTGCATAAAAGGATTAACATCTCATGCAATTCATAAGTGACATGATATGGCTATCAACTTGTGTTTAAGATCTCCATCTTCGAAACACCGGCATGATCTCCATCGTCACCGGCATGACACCATGATCTCCATCATCTTGATCTCCATCAACGTGTCGCCATCGGGGTTGTCACGCCCTGCATGCTTCTACTACTATTGCTACCGTAGAGATAAAGTAAAGCATTACATAGCGCTTAATGATTGACACGCAGGTCATACAATAATTAAAGACAACCCTATGGCTCCTGCCGGTTGCCGTAATCACCGACATGCAAGTCGTGATAATCTATACATCACATGATCATCTCATACATCACATATATCTCATCATGTAATTGGCCATATCATATCACAACATACCCTGCAAAAACAAGTTAGACGTCCTCTAATTGTTGTTGCATGTTTTACGTGGCTGCTACGGGTATCTAGCAAGAACGATTCTCACCTACGTATAAACCACAACGGTGATACATAGATTGCTTTTCAACCTTCTCAAGGACCGCCTTTGTCGGATCCGATCCAACTAAAGTGAGAGAAACTGTCACCCGCAAGCCATCTAAGCAACAAGTTGCGTAGAGGGAACCGGTCTCTCGTAAGCGTACGAGTAATGTTGGTTCGGGCCGCTTCATCTCACAATCCCGCTGAACCAAAATCCAACCAAGGGAGGAAGCAATCTAAGCATCAACGCCCACAAACCTTTTGTGTTCTACTCGAGATCTCATCGAACCATCAACCTAGATCATGATACCACTGTTGGGGAACGTCGCATGGGAAACAAAAAATTTCCTACGCACACGCAAACCTATCCATGGTGATGAGCATCTACAAGAGGGAGAGTGGATCTACGTACCCTTGTAGATCGCTAAGCGGGAAGCGTTAAGAAACGCGGTTGGTGTAGTCGAACTTCTTCGCGATCCAAATCGCCGAGCGTCCCGCGATCCAATCACGAACCGTCCCGCGAACCAATCACGAACCGTCCCACGATCTCGTCACGATCCGTCCCACGATCCAATCACGAACGTCTCGTGGCCTTGATCACGATCCTTCCGATCTAGTACCGAACGGACGGCACCTCCGCGTTCAGCACACGTGCAGCTTGATGACGATCTCCACCGTCTTGATCCAGCAAGAGGGGTGGAGAGGAGAGAGAGTTCACCGGCAGCGTGATGGCGCTCCGGTGATGGTGGTGGAGCAATTCCGGCAGGGCTTCGCCTAAGCACTTCGGAACTACGATCTAGAGGAGAAACTATGCACCGGTGGAACGGGTAGCACGTGGCCGGAAATTCTGTCCAAAAACCACCCAATCCACTAGTATATATAGGAGGAGAGGAGAGGAGAGGCAGCCAAGGCCTTTGGGTCGGCCGAAATAGGAGGTGGGAGCAATCCTACTTCACCTCCAATCCTAGTTGGAGTAGGATTGCCTCCTATTGGCTGATTTTCCACTTTTTGCTTTAGGACTTTCTCTCCTGCGCCATGGGCCTTTGTGGCTGTTTTCCCAGCCAACTAAGGGCTGGTTATTATTCTCCCACAGCCCATGGACCTCTTGGGGTCGAAATACCCCTCCCGGAGGTCCCCCGGTACACTACCGGCACTCCCGGTACACTACCGATACTCCCGGTACACTACCGATGAGCCCGAAACTTTTCCGGCGACCAAACTGGGACATCCTATATATGAATCTTTACCTCCAGACCAATCCGGAGCTCCTCGTGACGTCCGGGATCTCATCCGGGACTCCGAACAACCTTCGGTCACCACCATACATAACTCTATACTACCGAAACGTCACCGAACCTTAAGTGTGCAGACCCTGCGGGTTCGAGAACTATGTAGACATGACCGAGACACCTCTACGGCCAATAACCAATGGCGGGACCTGGATGTCCACACTGGTTCCTACATATTCTACGAAGATCTTATCGGTTGAACCTCTATGTCAAGGATTCAGTTAATCTCGTATAATGTTCCCTTTGTTCTTCGGCATGTTACTTGCCCGAGATTCGATCGTCGGTATCTCTATAACTAGTTCAATCTCGTTACCGGCAAGTCTCTTTACTCGTTCCGTAATGCAAGATCCCGCAACTAACAATTAGTCACATTGCTTGCAAGGCTTATTGTGATGTTGCATTACCGAGTGGGCCCCGAGATACCTCTCCGTCACACGGAATAACAAATCCCAGTCTCGATCCATGCCAACTCAACAGACACCATCGGAGATACCTGTAGAGCACCTTTATAGTCACCCAGTTACGTTGCGATGTTTGATACACACAAGGCACTCCTTCGATATCCGTGAGTTGCATGATCTCATGGTCATAGGAACATATACTTTGACATGCAGAAAACAGTAGCAATAAACTGACACGATCATATGCTACGTTTGTAGTTTGGGTCTTGTCCATCACACCAGTCTCCTAATGATGTGATCCCTTTATCAAATGACATCACATGTCAATGGCTAGGAAACCCTGACCATCTTTGATCAACGAGCTAGTTCACTAGAGGCATACTAGGGACATAGTGTTTGTCTATTTATCCACACATGCAATGTGTTTCCGATCACTACAGTTATAGCATGGATAATAAACGATTATCATGAACAAGGAAATATAATAAAAACACTTTATATATTGCCTGTAGGGCATATTTCCAGCATTTTCATTTTGTGCTTCCAACTAGCAAAATTTGTGCCATCAAAATACGGACCTCTGCTACTTCTCGAGCATGCGTTGGTTTCCGTGAAGAGGAACGGGTGATGCAGCAAAGTAGATAAGTATTTCCCTCAGTTGTTGAGAACCAAGGTATCAATCTAGTAGGAGATACAAGCAAGTCCCCAATAGGTATACCTACACAAAGAATCAAACTCTTGCACCCAACGCTATAAAGGGGTTGTCAGTCCCTTTAAGGTTACTTGCAAGGATGAGATCTGATAGAGATAGATTGCTTGAACAGAAAGCAAAACAAAAGGTAAAATTAATGCAGCAAAGTATTTTTGGTATTTTTGGTTTTAGATCTGAAAGTATAAGATGGAAAATAGACCCGGGGGCCATAGGTTTCACTACAGGCTTCTCTCATGATAGCAAGTATTACGGTGGGTGAACAAAATACTGTCGAGCAATTGATAGAAAAGCGAATAATTATGAAGATATCCAAGGCAATGATTATGAATATAGGCATCGCGTCCATGTCAAGTAGACCGAAACGATTCTGCATCTACTACTATTGCTCCACACATCGACCGACTCCTGCTTGCATCTAGAGTATTAAATTCATGAAGAACAGAGTAACGCATTAGGTAAGATGACATGATGTAGAGGGATAAACTCAAGCAATATGATGAAAAACCCATCTTTTATCCTTGATGGCAACCATACAATACGTGCCTCTCTACCCCTACTTTGTCACTGGGTGAGGACACTGCAAGATTGAACCCAAAACTAAGCACTTCTCCTATTGCAAGAATTACCAATCTAGTTGGCCAAACCAAACCAATAACTCGAACAGACTTGCAAAGATATGAAATCATGCATATAAGAATTCAGGAAAGACTCAAATAATATTCATGGATAATCTGAACATAAACCCACAATTCATCGGATCTCGACAAACACACCGCAAAAGAGTACTACATCGGATAGATCTCCATGAAGATCATGAAGAACATGGTATTGAAGAGGAAAGATAGAGAAGAAGCCATCTAGCTACTAGCTATGGACCCGAAGGTTTGTGGTGCACTACTCACGCATCATCGGAGGGGCAATGGAGTTCATGTAGATGGCCTCCATGATCGAATCCCCCTCCGGCAGATTACCAGAAAAGGCTCCAAGATTGGATCTCTCGGGAACGGAGGCTTCCAGCGGCGGAAAAGTGTTTTCATGGCTTGTTCTGATAATAATGGAATATTTGGGAATTTATAGGCCGAAGATTATGGTTGGGAGAGCTGTCGTGGGCCCACAACCCTGTTGGGCGCGCCCTACCCCCTGGGTGTGCCCCTAGGGCTTGTGGACCCACGGTGGCTCTTCTGCCTTGGTTGTCAAGTCTCCTGGTTTCCTTCCGGTCCAGAAAAAATTATTCTGAAGATTTTATTCCGTTTGGACTCCGTTTAATATTCCTTATCTGCAATTCTCAAAAACAAGGAAAAAACAAAAACTGGCACTAGGCTGTAGATTAATAGGTTAGTCCCAAAAATAATATAAAATAGCATATTAATGCATATAAAACATCCAAACAGATAATATAATAGCATGGAACAATCAAAAGTTTTAGATACGTTGGAGACGTATCAGCATCCCAAGCTTAATTCCTGCTCGTCATCGAGTAGGTAAATGATAAAAACAGAATTTTTGATGTGGAATCCTACCTATCATATTTATCCATGTAACATTCTTTATTGTGGCATGAATATTCAGATCCGTAAGATTCAAAACAATGGTCCAATATTGACATAAAAACGGTAATACTTCGAGCACCCCAATAAGGCAGTCGTGTCCTTCCGAAATAACTTGGCCTTAGAAAGTTATCCCTACAAAATCATATGGTCTGGCTATGCTCCATCTTCCCCCACACAAAGTATCTAAATCATGCACAACCCTGATGAACGAGTCAATCAATTGTTTCACACTTTTTGTGTTCTCAAACCTTTTCAACTCTCACGCAATATATGAGCGTGAGCCATGGATATAGCATTATAGGTGGAATAAAATATGGAGGAGGTGCAAGGAGAAAACAGAGAAGATAGTCTCACATCAACTAGGCGTATCAACGGGCTATGGAGATGACCATCAATAGATATTAATATGAGTGAGTAGGGATTGCCATGCAACAAATGCACTTAGAGCTATAAGTGTATGAAAACTCAAAAAGAAAACTAAGTGGTCATGCAAAAATATCCACTAGTTATATGAAAGTGACAAAATAGGAGACTCTCTATCATGAAGATCATGGTGCTACTTTGAAGCACAAGTGTGGAAAAAAGTAGTAGCAATTGACCCTTCTCTCTTTCTCTCATTTTTTTATATATTTTTTTGGTGGGCTTCTTTGGCCTCTTTTTTTTTGTTTGGGCTTCACTGGCCTCTTTTATTTTTTGTAAAGTCCGGATACTCATCCCAACTTGTGAGGGAGTCATAGCTTCTGTCATCGTTTTCTCTCACGGGACAATGCTCTATTAATGAAAATCATCAAACTTTTATTTACTTATAACTCAAAAAAAAGAAATTATAACTCGATACCTATGACAAAGTATGACTCTATATGCAATATGAAGTGATCGTGCAAGTCATGAAAAACTACATGGTGGAAGTTGCATGGCAATATATCTCGGAATGGCTATAGAAATGCCATAATAGGTAGGTATGGTGGCTGTTTTGAGGAATATATGGTGGCTGTTTTGAGGAAGGAGGGTTTGATGTACCGGATAAAGTTGCGCGGTACTAGAGAGGCTAGCAAAGGTGGAAGGGTGAGAGTGCGTATAATCCATGGACTCAACTTTAGTCATAAAGAACTCGCATACTTATTGCAAAAGTCTATTAGTTATCAAACAAAGCATTAGACGCATGCTCCTAGGGGAGATGTTAGTAGGAGTTAACCATCGCGCCCTCCTGACCCTCACACAAAGGTTGACAATCATTAAACAAATCATGCTCCGACTTCGTTACATAGCGGTTCACCATACGTGCATGCTACAGGAATCACATTATCTCAAAACTACATGCAAGGAATCAAACTTCTCATAGTATTTAATGCACTTAATATGAAAGTTTTTATTATATCCCTCTTGGATGCCCATTATATTAGGATTAAATTCATAACCTAAACAAATTACCATGCTGTTTTAAGAAAATCTCAAAATAATATAAGTGAGGAATGAGAGTTCAATAATTTCTATAAAATATAACACCACCATGCTCTATAAATATATAAGTGAAGCACATGAGCAACATTGCCTAGCTCAAAAGATATGAGTGAAGCACAAAGAGTATTCTAATAAAGTCATGATTCAGCGTGTCTCTCTCCAAATATGTGTGCAGCAAGGATGATTTTATCAAACTAAAAATCAAAGACTCATATCATACAAGACGCTCCAAGCAAAACACATATCATGTGGTGAATAAAAATATAGCCTCAAGTAAATTTACCTATGGATTGAAGACGAAAGAGGGGATGCCTTCTAGGGCATCCCCAAGCTTAGGATTTTTGGTATCCCTGAATATGACTTGGGTGCCATGGGAATCCCCAAGCTTAGGCTCTTGCCACTCTTCACTCCATAGTCCATCAAATCTTCACCCAAAACTTGAAAACTTCACAACACAAAACTCAACAGAAAACTCATGAGATCCGTTAGTATAAAAAAATCACCACTTTAGGTACAGTTGTGAACTCCTTATTTAGTTGTATTTTTGTAAAACCTACTGAATTATAACTTCTCCATGGCTCATACCACCCGATACGACCCATAGATACATAAAAAAAGCAAACAACACACAGAAAACAGAATGTGTCAAAAACAGAACAGTCTGTAGCAATCTGTAAACTTTGAATACTTCTAGAACTTTACAAATTCTAAAATATTAGTACATTCAGGGAAAATTGTATATAAATCTTGTGTAAAAATTTTAGATCAACTCGATGCTCTGAAAAATTTCGAAAATTCCTGGACTGAGTGCAAAAGTTTATGTTTTTTAGCAAGATCAAATCAACAACTACCATAGATCACCCCAAAGGTTTTACTTGGATCAAACACTAATTAAAACACAAAAACACAATTACTACGGAATTAATAGTGTGCAAAACACACCAAAACAGAAGCAACAAAGCAGAAAGCAAAATAAAATTGGCTTGCCTCCCAACAAGCGCTATTGTTTAACGCCCCTGGCTAGGCAAAACGCAATAGATCTAGGTATTGTCATCTTTGGTATGCAATCCATAAGTGGATCCCATGATAGATTCATAATGTAATTTTATTTATTTCGAGGAAAATGTTCCATGCCTTTCCTTAATGGAAATTGGAATCTAATATTCCCTTCCTTCATATCAATAATTGCACCAATCGTTTTAAGGAAAAGGTCTACCAAGAATAATAGGACATGTACGATTGCAATCTCTATAAATAACATTGAAATCTACCGGCACATAATTCCTATTTGCAACAATAACAACATCATTAATACTTCCCAAAGGTTTCTTTATAGTTGAATCCGCAAGATCCAAATTTAAGGAACAATCATCAAATTCACGGAAACCTAACACATCACATAAAGTTTTTGGAATCGTGGAAATGCTAGCACCCAAATCACACAAAGCATGGCACTCATAATATCTAATCTTAATATTAATAGTGGGTTCCAACTCATCATATAGCTTTCTAGGTAAAGAAACTTTTAACTCAAGTTTTTCTTCAAAAACTTTCATCATAGCATCAACAATATGTTTAGTAAAAGCTTTGTTTTGATTATAAGAACGAGGAGAGTTCAACATGGATTGAAACAAGGAAATACAGTCAATTAAGGAGCAGCTATCATGATTAAAGTCCTTGAAATCCAAAAGAGTAGGTTCATTGCTATTTAAAGTTTTGACCTCTTCAGTCCCACTTTTATCAATCTTAGCATCAAGATCTATAAACCCCGAATCATTGGGATGCCTTTTAACTAAAGTTGACTCATCTCTAGTCCCATCGTTATCAATATTAACATTGCAAAACAAAGATTCAATAGTAGGAGTCAGATCAATGACTTTAAGATCTTCATCAATATTATCACGAGAACACACTTTTTCAAGCCATTCACGCTTAGCACGTATTCTAGTGGTTCTTTCCTTACACTCATAAATATAAATTCTCTTGGATTTTAAAGACTCATTAATATCATGCTTGGGTGGAATAGATATATTTTTTAAATAATCAATCTCAAGAGAAATTCTATCAACATTCCTAGCCAAATCATCAATCTTGAGCAATTTTTCTTCAATCATGGCATTGAAACCTTTTTGCGTACTAATGAATTCTTTAATATTATTCTCAAGATAAGAGGGAATTTTATTATAATTTTCATAAGAATTGCTATAGGAATTACCATAATTATTAGAGGAATTACTAGGAAACGGCCTAGCATTGAAATTACCTCTATAAGCATTATTACCAAAATTGTTCCTACCAACAAAATTCACATCCATAGGTTCATTATAATTTGCAATCAAAGAAGACAAAGGCATATCATTAGGATAAATAGGATCGCTCTTACTAGCAAACAATTTCATCAATTCATCCATCTTTTGACTCGAAGTATTAATCTCTTCAATAGCATGCACTTTCTTACTAGTAGGAGATCTTTCGGTGTGCCATTGAGAGTAATTTGCCATAATATTATCTAGGATTTTAGTAGATTGTCCTAATGTGATTTCCACGAAATTACCACCCGCGGTGGAATCTAAGAGATTCCTAGAAGCAAAATTCAATCCAGCATAGAAAATTTGTATAATCATCCATAAACTCAAACCATGCGCGGGGCAATTCCTAATCATAAATTTCATCCTTTCCCAAGATTGTGCAAGATGCTCATGATCAAGTTGCTTAAAATTAATTATGTCGTTCCTAAGGGAGATGATTTTAGCGGGATGAAAGTACTTGGAAACAAAAGCATCTTTACACTTATTCCATGAATCAATACTATTTTTTAGGCAAAGATGAAAACCAAGTTTTAGCACGATCTTATAGTGAGAACGGGAATAACTTCAATTTAAAAATATCATTATCCACATCTTTCTTATTTTGCATATCACACAACTCAATGAAAGTATTTAGATGGGATGCGGCATCTTCATTAGCAAGGCCAAAAAATTGTTCTTTCATAACAAGATTGAGCAAAGCAGCATTAATTTCATAAGATTCCGCACTAGTGGTGGGAGCAATTGGAGTAATAATTAAATCATTATTATTAGTATTGGAAAAGTCACACAACTTGGTATTCTCTTGAGTCATCGTGACAAAGCAAGCAAGCAAGCACACAAGCAGGCAAATGAAAAGACGAATGAAAAAGGGCGAATAAAAAGGCAAATCTTTTTGGTATTTTCTGAAAATCATTTTAGAAGTGGGGGAGAGGAAAACGAGAGGCAAATGGCAAATAATGTAAATGCAAGATATGAGTTTGTGATGGGTACTTGGTAGGCTTGATGTAGATCTCCCCGGCAACGGCGCCAGAAATCTTTCTTGCTACTTCTCGAGCATGCATTGGTTTTCGTGAAGAGGAACGGGTGATGCAGCAAAGTAGGTAAGTATTTCCCTCAGTTGTTGAGAACCAAGGTATCAATCCAGTAGGAGATACAAGCAAGTCCCCAATAGGTGTAAGACGGAAAATATAAGATGGAAAATAGACCCAGGGGCCATAGGTTTCACTAGAGGCTTCTCTCATGATAGCAGGTATTACGGTGGGTGAACAAATTACTGTCGAGGAATTGATAGAAAAGCGAATAGTTATGAAGATATCCAAGGCAATGATTATGCATATAGGCATCACGTCTATGTCATGTAGTGTCACACCCTGTGATTTACCTCATGACTAATATATCCTGACTCAAAATTCAAGGCCAATTAAAACTTTTTGTGTGCATTTGAATGCTTGACTTGTGTGCTATTTGCTTGCTGGTTTGATTGCCTGCTAGTGCTCTATATTCATAAATCCCTCCTACTCTCAAAACTCTTTTCCTTGATCCCGACTCTTGTCCAATGATCATGCCATGTTAATAGGACTTAATTATATTTTTACAAAATATTTTTTTGGCCAAATAGGTTTTATTCAAATTAGGTTTTCAAAAAAAACCTGAGTTGAGGTTTGTACTACAAGTCCTCAAATTGGGTGGATACCTTTTTCCCAAAGGATTTATTTGGAACCTACTATATATATATAACTTCCCAAAACCACAACATATTATTTTAAAAGATTATTTTCATATTTTAGTTCAAGAAATGGTCTTTTATAGGGAAAAATTATTTAAATGCTTTCAAAATATTTGAGAAAAATTAGGAAACCTCAGTGGACATATATTGTCCATATATGAGTGTTTCAACACATGGTCATGTTCAAGATATTGGACAAAACCCTTCAAAACCATATCTGTCTATTTCAAGGTTTTGAAATATTTCTATAAAAAATTCTCAAATAAATCCAGGAAAATTCTAGCATGTCACATATGATATATGTGGTCATCTTGCCAAGTTTCATCTCAATCCCAATTGTTTTTCTTCACCAAAATATCCTAAAACCATTCATGTCCAGAGCCAATTTTGATCAACTTTACATTGTGAAGTTTCTCCCCTTGGCCCCAAACTTTGTGCACATGCTCTAATCACCAAATAATGATGCTACACTAAGTGGTGCATCAAGGGTAAAAGCTTAGAATAACTAGATCTACAGAAACCTAGTTTTGTTAGTTTCTAGGGTTCACAAAGTTTCCATTATTAACCTTCTTCATTTGATCTGAAAACATGTGATCAGGACCAAACGGACTTACCATTTACCCCAGGTAAATCTCAAGGTCATAGGATTCCCCTGCCTAGCACAATCACAGCACAAACACCTTCTTCCATAAACTAGTGGACAAGCAAAGTTGACCCAAAAGAGATTCCCCTTGCCCCCAACTTTTTACCACAGCATATTATAACCCTCTTCTACTTGCAGTAACTTTGCCATGGCCTCTGGTCAATTATTTGTGGGGTAACTCCCTCATCATCCCTCTCTTTTACCATGGAAATACCTCTTATTTCCCCTCTCCCATTATTCTATTCTTGAAAATGCCCCCAAACTTTTCCAAAGGTTTCTATGCATCGAACCAAACCCATATATGGCATGCTCATGTGGAAACTATGAGCAACCCATTTGAATCAAGTTTATGGTAGTAGTGTAGCTTTGTACTACAAGTACCTTGCCCTCTCATAACCATGATCTGAAAATTGGTGGGTGCTTAGTCCTTCCTATACCTTGACCAGTAGACAAGGTTTTACCACAAGAGTACAACAGTAACAAAACCTTGGGTGAGCCCCAAGTTTGCTGCTGCAAACTTCCCAGCTGTGGAAAACCCCTCTAACCAGCTCCATTTATCATGAGATTTTACCACCACTCTTTTGCATGCATGCCTTGCTTGCCAGACATAGTTACCAGACCAGAAGCTTCTTTAGACATGAGTTCGCGTGGTGACCACGCTACTGGCACGCAGCAACGGCACTCTGCCGATAAATGTTGCCATGTAGCTTGCAGCAACCTTTGGCAAGCCATCTCCATGCTCCAATAGCCTCCTCTCGTCCTCCCACGCCCCTCCCCGATGCTCAGAAACCCCCAAGATGCCTCTGGCGCGTGTGCTCACCGTGCCCAAAGCATGTCTGAGGGCACCCGAGCTCTCTTCCGGCCGTCCCCTCCCTTAAGGCCGTTCCCGAGCCCCCCTCTCGCCCCTTGGCTCTCCCTCGCTCCCCTTGGATCTCCTAGGCCAGCCTCTACTCCTCCCTTGCCACCCATTGGCTTCCATGGTTGAAGCTCGCAGGCGGCCCTTCTCAAATCAGCCGTGGTGACCTCTCCTATCCCCCCGTAGGCTGCACCGAAGAGTCCTCTACGCCTCCGCGCTCCTTTCCGTGACTCCATTCCCCATCCTCACGGCTGCGGTGCCGCGCGCTTGCCGCTATCAGCTTCCTCCGCCCGGAGCGAGGTTGCGCTCGAGCCGGACTTCCCGCGGCATGGGGACCGCCCACGAAGGCGCGGCGGGACGCCCCGAGCCCACCGGTGGCCTGAGCACAGCCGGAGGTGGCCGGAGCCACCAGGGCAGACGCCGGCCGGTGCCCGGTCGATCTTCTCTGCCTTTCCCCAGCTCTGGCGGAAGGTGGAGGGAGACCCTACCAGCGGGGCTTGCCGGTCAGTGGCTAAGGCTCGGGCCCCCCTATTTTAAGAGGAGGTGGTATCCGCCCCCTACGCCTCTCCACGCCGGAGGCGCATTCCTGGGAATACACCTCTAACGTAGCCCTCCGCGCTCGAGGCCGAGTAGTTGGGTCAGCCCAATTCTGGTCATTGCTATCCTGGGCTCGGTGCACAGTTGGCCCATTTGGTAAGCCCCTTTCCTATTTTTCTATTTTTAGAAGCTTGTAAAATTCATAGAAAAATCATTTGGACTCCAAATCTGGTGATTCAAAGTCCTAGAGGTTCCTAAAATCTTACTCTATCCAAAAATATATCCCACGTATTTTTCCCACAAATTCTCTCCACTATTCAAATTTGAAATATGTGATGCCCCACTTGCAAAATTCCTAGAACCTCCAAATCAACTCCAAATGGAGTGATTCAATTTATAGGTGCTCTAAATATCATGCCTTATTTATCAGGCCTTGGTTAATATTTTCACCATGCATTAATTCTGCTGGATCAAATAAATATCCCCAAATTTAATTATTACCATCTTAGGAAATTCATAGGAAAATCATCACATGTTTCAAAAATCATGCCCTATTTTATGAGTGCCTCCACTCATTTTTATGAAAATATTTTCTGTTGAACTCTTGAAGGATCATCATTTCTATCATTCCCACCATTCAAAACTGCCCCTTGACCCAACATCCACCAAAACCTCCTCGGGTTTTTTTCTCATGACCAGAGGTGTCCAAGAAAAATAAAACTCCTAATTATAGA
Source organism: Hordeum marinum (assembly GCA_022496015.1). Lineage (NCBI taxonomy): Eukaryota > Viridiplantae > Streptophyta > Magnoliopsida > Poales > Poaceae > Hordeum > Hordeum marinum. The sequence continues at coordinate 181,479,568 of CM039672.1, forward strand.
GCACATTTTTTTCTCTACTTGTTGTGTTGCTTATTGTGGTTGTTTACCGACGATAGTTGAAGAGATATACGGAGTGCTCGGAGTTGGACGAGAAGCGTGTAAAGACCTCAAATACGTTGCTAAGCCAGGCAAGCAACCCTTTGACCATGAGAAGAAACCATTTTATTGCATGTCATATAGCACTTTACTTTCAACGCATTTGATCATGTGTTGTGGTGTTCCCCTTTCGGTGGGATGCCTTCGGTACTTCTCCGTTGACACTTGCATCGTGCATGACCCTATCACCTTATGAGGGTTGTGCGGGTGGGAGTAGTTAGGTTGCTCATAGATGCTACGCAAATGGGATGGGCCCTATGCACAGTGATGGAAAGGAAGGATATGCTTTCAAAGACTTTTCGAAAACCCCATCGGGTGCCACTAATGCCCGAGGGAGATTATGATGAGTTGGGTAACCACTTGTGAAAGGAGTGGTGTACCAGAATAAGTGAGTGTGTGTTTTCGAAAATGGAGGGTTTAAGATTTGTCGACCATCCCAACCTTACATGTGCAACCACTCTACCCCTATATGGGAAGGGGATTTGTTGATTACTATGGTTGGTGCTAGCAAGGAGCCTCCATTACTAGGGGCGAGAGTGAAGAGGTCACTCTCGAGATGGGGTCGTCCCAGATGGAAGGTCATGCGTTGTCTTTATAGGCACCGGGCACACCGTTGTGTGTCCTCATGGATGATACGAGTGATGTATATCATGAGGGATGGCATCAACGAGTGGACTCTTTGTTTAGTATCACAATGGGAAAGGCATTGTTTGGGTGCTTACCTCGGGTATGTAAAATACTGCGAGTCTTGTGGGTAAAGTGTGCAACCTCTACAGAGTGTAAAACTATTCGAATAACCGTGTCCACGATCAAGGACAGTTGGGTGGTGCTGCTTATGCCACGTCCAGATGTTTTCGCAAACTTGGTGTGTGTGGTGACAAGGATGATATTTGAGTCGAGTCGGATGACTTGGCCTGATGACTGAACATGAGATGTTCAGATGATACATGAGACAAGTCTGAGGACTTGGTGTGATGGTTGAACATGAGACGTCCAACCCCCTACTTATGATGATTATTGTGACGTGTTCTTATGAACACCTATCTATGGTTGATGCATGCTTACGTAAGATATTTGATCATGTCATTGCACTCAAAACTAGCTTTCTACAAAACTTACCTATTAGTGCTATATTATGCATTGTTATTGCCTTGTTCCAAACATGGGTTGCTTGCGAGTACATTCAAAGTACTCATTAGCTTGCCACTGGTTATTTTATTGGCCAGGCATGAAAGATCAGGTTATGATGAATATTACCTTGGTGACGGACGTGCGAGCTAGGACGCTTCCCAGTCAGAATGCCTGTAGGGTTAAGGCAGATGGCATGGGTTCACGTTGTTGTTGAAGATTTCCGCTGCAATCATATGAAGACTTGGCCATGAAGGCCATATTTGAGTAAACCGGTATGTAATGGATGTAAGACTCTTGTTATTCAGTTTATGTGTGTTCAGTGAGCATTGATCTTTGGGATCACTATGCGCGTACATTCGGTGATCACGGCTTATGAGTCAGGGTCCCCCATAGAGCTGGTATCAAAGCCATCCTGACTGTAGGAACCCCTTAGTTAGCATGGACGTTAGTTAGGACAAAACTATTTTTCAGACCCTTCAAAATCACCTACAAAACCTCTATATTTCTCACCTCCCCTAAATTTTCGAAGGAAGCAAAGGTTTTTGCCTTAGCACTTCCACCACTTTTCTCTTAACTCTCCCTATCTACTTTTTCAAAACTTTGCAAATGGTCGCTACTACCCTTGTACCCCTGACCATGGGATTCCTTGTAATCCTCATGGGTAACCTGGAAGGAACCCACCTTGCCAGACGATTGTCGACATATCTTGGACACAAGTTGGCAACATTAGACAAGGAGCTACCAACAGAAGACACCTTCTCAAAGGATGAGGATGTCAAAACTTAGATCATCTTCGGGCTCATCAACTCAAAAGGACAAGATCTGGATCCCCCACAACATGTACCATGTAGCTGCTCCTGCTCCAAGTCCGTCTTATGGTGCACCTTGTTTGTCTCCTCCACCAACTAGGCAGCGAAGGCTCCCAGCACCACCGCCCCAAGTTCCTCCTTCCTGTCCTGAGGACGAGTTGGGCTTAAAGTGTGGATTTCCAGGGCACCATGCCAGAGAATGAGGGCAGAATCAGAATCAGCTTGCACTACCTTCCAACTAGCCCCGCAACAACAATGTCAGACCTGCTTATGGTCATGGTCAGTCTAACAACATTGAAATGACCGAAGCTCAGGACCAACCTGCCACTATGATGGGTACTCTTCTTATTAACTTAGTACCAGCTTATGTATTGTTTGATACAGGAGCATCACATTCTTTTATGTAGGAAGAATTTGCGTACATGTATGGCATTAAGTACGAACAGATGAACATCCCAATAGTGGTAAACACCCCTGCGGGCCAATGAAGAACCTCCATGGTTAGTCCCAACGTCACCCTTGAAATTGAAGGGCTGGAATTACATGCTTCCCCATAATATTGAAGTCTTCCAATATCGACCTCATTCTAGGGATGGATTGGTTGAAGACTCATATCGCTCCAATCGTTTGTGCCACCAAAACCGTCCATCTCCTGCATCCTTCGAATGATATAGTCATCTACCATGTTCATCTTGTTCGAGATGTGGAAGCACGGCTTTATGCCTTGAATGTATTGAATGCATCACATCTTGAAGGGATTGAAAACATTCCAGTTGTTCGGGACTTCCAAGATGTCTTTTTGGAAGAACTTCTAAGGATTCCCCCTGCTAGAGCTATCGAGTTTGTCATCAACTTCGTACCCGCTACCAACCCTATAGCCAAGTGACCTTATAAGATGCCTCCTCATGAGCTCCTTGAGCTTAAGCAAGATATTGACAATTTTTTGCGCATGGGTTTCATACGCCCAAGTTTCTCTACTTCGGGAGCACCTTCTCTCTGTGTCAAGAAGAAGTATGGTATGCATCGTTGGGTCTAAGACTACCATCCCATCAACCAAGCAACCATTCAGATCAATATCTACTTCCTCGGATCAACGATCTGTATGGTCAACTTGCTGGTTCCTTTGTATTTTCGAAATTGGACTTGAGGTTGAGTTATTGTCAGATCCGGGTTCATGAAGAAGATATTCCAAAGATCACATTCGTTACTCGCTATGGTTCATATGAGTACACCATCATGTATTTTAGTTTAACCAATGCTCCATCAACATTCACTCGTCTGATGAATTATATCTTCATGGACTACCTCGTTAAATTCGTCGTGGTTTATCTAGATGACATCCTGGTGTTCTCCAAGAATAAAGAAGAGCATGTTGAACATCTTCGTCTTGTACTCAAAAAGCTTCGAGAGCATCAGCTATATGCCAAGTATTCCAAGTGTGAGTTCTAGTTGGAAAAGTGAGCTACCTTGGTAATGTGATCTCCAAAGATGGTATTGTCGTCAACCTAGAACGAGTTCATGCCATTATTGACTAGACTCCCCCGAAGAATGTTAAGCAAGTTAGAAGTTTCCTTAGACTCACCAGCTATTGTCGTCATTTTGTCGAGAACTTCTCCAAGATTACCAAACCATTGACCAATCTTCTTCACAAAGGCATTAAGTTTAAGTGGACAGACAAATGCCAGGATAGTTTCCAAGCCCTAAAGGACAAGCTAACATCTACTCCCGTGCTTGCTGCTCTAGATTCTTAGAAGTACTTCTTCATTTATTGGGACGCAACCCATCAAGGATTAGGTTGTGTCCTAATGCAAGAACGCGAAGTGATTGCTTATGCTTCATGAAAGTGACGTCCTCATGAAGAGAACTATCAGTTTCATGACCTTGAACTTGTTGTGGTAATCTATGCTTTGTTGTTATGGAGACCTTACCTTCTCGGCAATCATTGTGAGATATACACCGACCATCAAAGTCTGAAGTACCCATTTACTCAGCCAGACCTGAATTTCCGTCAGAGGTGGTGGATGGAAGTAGTTACAGACTATGAGTTCGGTATATCTTATACCCCTCGCAAGGCTAATGTTATGGCAGATGCCTTGAGTTGTAAGGCTTATTGCAATAATCATTTGGTTGAAAAGGCTAACCCCCATCTTCATGAAGAGCTCTGCAAGTTGAATCTTCACATTGTTCCACATGGTTCTATTAATAACCTTGTCATGGAACCGACTCTTCTGAGAGATATTAAGTCCGCACAAGACAAGGATCTTTACATTACTAGGATGAAAGAAGATCTTGACTTAGATAAATTCAAAGAATTCTCACTTGCTGAAGATGGAGCTTTGTACTTCAAGGATCGCACTGTAGTTCCCCGATTCGAGCCTATGACAGAGAAGGTGATGAAAGAAGCACATGACACCCCTCTCTCTATTCCTTCGGGTAGCACTAAGATGTATCTGGATATCCGTCAAAAGTACATGTGGTCTGGAATGAAGCATATTGCTATATTGAAGAGTGTGACGTTTGTCCCCGAGTCAAAGCTGAACATCAAAAACTAGCTGGACTTCTAGAACCACTCCCTATTCCTGAATGGAAATGGGACAAGATTCAGATGGACTTCGTCACTGGTTTTCCCAAGTCACGGAAAGGTAATGATGTTATTTTTGTCGTCGTTGACCAATTCTCAAAAGTTGCTCACTTTCTGCCAGTCTAGGAGACACTTACTGCTAGTCAATTAGCAGCCTTGTATACCTCAATAATTGTTTCACTCCATGGCATTCTAAAGGAAATCAGTTTAGATCGTGGTAGTATTTTCACCTCCAAGTTCTGGGATAGTTTCCAAGAGGCAATGGGAACTCATATTACCTGGAGTATTGCTTATCACCATAAGTCTCAAGGTCAAGTTGAATGGGTTAATCATATCCTTGAGGACATGCTATGGGCTTGTGTTATTTCTTTCGGCAACAAATGGGAAGAATCTCTTCCTTATGCTGAATCTTCATATAACAACAGCTATCAAGCCATCTTGAAAATGCCCCCTTTGAAGTGTTATATGGACGTAAATCCCAAACCCCTCTGAACTGGTTAGAAACTGGGGAACAAGCACTCATTGGTCCAGACATTATCCAACAAGCTCAAGAGCAAGTCTGCATTGTTCGAGATAATCTCAAGGCAGCCCAATCCCGTCAAAAGAGCAATTATGAAAAAAAGCACTCGGGTTCAACCTATCAAACCGTGATAAGGCTTATCTACGCGTCACTCCTTTGAGAGGCACTCATCGGTTCAGAGTCAAGGGCAAGCTAGCTCATCGCTATGTTGGTCCTTTCTACGTTATTGAAAAACGTGGACATGTGGCTTATAAATTGGAGTTGCCACTAAAATTCTCCCATATCCATGATGCCTTCCATGTGTCGCAACTCCGTCTTTGCTTCAAGGACCCGCATCGTGAAGTGGATCCTCAGTTGATCGAGGTGCAAGATGATCTCACTTACAAAGAGCACTCGATCCGCGTTCTTGAAGAAACTAGAAATCGGACTCGAAGAAGGTTACCAAGTTCTTCAAAGTGTAGTGGTCAAATCATTGTGAAGATGAAGCCACTTGGGAACGCGAGCATAACCTTCGGGCAGAATATCCCGATCTTCTCCCTTCTACCTCTTGGTTTTCGGGACAAGAATTTCTTTTACACCCCTGGATCCATGCTACAGTGATCATTGTAATTAACCTACGATAACATGAGGGTTAAGCTAATCCATTTTGCTAATCCAAGTTTGATCACTTTTGGAATCATTTCCTGATTCAAATTCTTTTGCAATTCAAATTCATCTAAAAAGTGGATTTAATAGTTTTGCAAACCTGAAACTAAATTTATAGATGGGATGCAAATATTCCCTAAGCAATTGTAAAATTGTAACCAACTTTTTAGAAAGTGTTTTGGTGCCTCTAAAAAATTTTAACAAAGGCCAACAACAATTGTTAAATTGCCTTTTGATTTGTAAATTATCCAAACATTTTAAAAATGCCCTAAATATTTTTATGATGTTGTTCATCATTGCTTTAGTAATAATGGGTAAGTTCCCTAATTTTTTCTTATAACCATTAATACTAAATATTGCAAAAAACAGTAGATTTTATAAAACAGAAAGTGTTAAAAAAAGGGGGGAAAGGGCCACTGTGGCTGGGCCTAAGTGGACAGAGCCGGCCCAGCACGTCTCCTCTTCGTCCTCCTACTGCTAACGGGGGAGACATGGGCAAGCCGATGCTTGCCACCAGCCGCTCCCATTGCCGTGGCGCTCATCCAGCGACTCGCCGTAACCTACAAGACGCTTCCATGATGCCCACGAACCCTAACCCTAGTTAGTACCCCCTCCAGGCTCGCCCTCTTCCACTCGCACGTAGTCCGAGCGACGTCGTCGCCATGGCTCCAGCATAGCTACAGCCAGCGTGCCCCACGACACCGCCCAGGAGCTTTGCCGTCGACCATCGCGTACACTATGACCCCAAGCGCGAGCTCGCCGCCCCTGCATCGTCCTCGCGCCATCGTCTTCCTCCTCGGGCCGCCGCCAATCGCTGTCGTTGGGCCGCTTCCCTAGGCCTCCCCACGCTCATTTAGCTCACCTACACACTCACAATGAGCTCTCGATCTCCCCCCACACACACACCTTTTATCTTCGAATCCGAGCTCGTAGCACTCGTTTCCACCAGAGCCGAGGCTCGACTCTGCTTGAGTTCGACGTCAATGAGCCTCCAGTGACCAAATGGTCCCGGGAACATGCTCGTTGGCTTCCCCGCCACGCGAAGGCTCCCCTTAGCCCTTCAGTTTGCTTGCTAGTGTACCATAGCATCATATATATTGGAGCCCGATCGCCGTTTGCCGCATACCTCGACGCCGGCAACGCTATCGACCCCCACAGCCCCGGCCACCACCGCAAATCGACGCGGTTCGCTCCCACCTTTCGATTACGACCAAGCATGCTCCAAACAGACCCCTATGGGCGAAACCTGATGCCTGGTTGAGCCCTCCGCCGCGTTTGGAGCTCGCTGGAGTTGCTCCGGACATTGTCGCTAACCTGGCCGCCCGGGGCCACCCCCAATGACACTGGCTAGGGGCTAGGGGCCCCAGTTGACCATGGTCAACTAGCTAAATGGGCACTACCCAGTCACTGCCAGTGGGCCGCCACCCGCCCCCCTAGGCCGCTAACATGTGGGCACAGGTTTTTTAACTCTAATTGTGATTAGTTTAATTAGATAATTAGTTTAAAATTAATGTGCCTTTGATAGGTGGGTCCCCTTGCTAACTAATCTGTTTTAATTAAATATAAACTCTAGTTTAATGTTGTGTCTATGAGAGCTCGGACCCACTGGTCAGGTTTGACCAGTCAGCTGCCCCTATTAACTGCTGATGTCATGTTGCTGCAGTAAAAAGATTTTGTTGTTTAAAATAAATATATAATAATTTCAAAAATGTTTAAATCTTTATAAAATCATTTTAAACAATCCATAGCTCGGATGAAAAAGTTTTATGCATGAAAGTTGATCAGAAAAATACCATGAATCCGAATACGATATCCGTTCATCTGTCACATGCTCCTAGCATGATGAACATGGACATTTTGCGTTAGGATCATCTGTCCGGTAATAGCCAAAGACTCAGGAAATATCGTCAAATATTTTCTCACTCCATCGGCAATGTGTAGTACAGCCATAGCTCATCACTAGCATTGCATATTGCCATGTCATGCATCATGTTGCATCTTCTTGCTTGTATTTGTTGTTTCTTCCCCCCCCCCCTTCTCTCCGATAGATGCCGAGAAGGACGTTGTTGTTGGGTACGACTATGCCACTAACGACAAGCCTTTTGCAGCAGAGCAGCAAGGTAAGCCACCCCCCCTTGATCATTCCGATATCGCCCAACTCTTTCCCTATCATGCTTGCATTACTTTTTGCTACTATTGTAGATAGCTCCTATTCTGACGCATAGCCTATTTTTGTTAAACTACTATTATACCTTACTATATATCAAATGCTTAGTATAGGTTGATTAGTGATACCCTATGACCCCTTAGTCCCAGTTGCCCCTGATTTATCATCGATGAATCAAAGACTTGATCAACCGATCGACAAGCTATGCCCGTCACATTCACCGCACGCCCCTTTAGTTGCACGACTCTGTAGAGCTACTATCGAGTATCGAGGTTGACATCTCGTGAAGTACTCATGATGCTAACTTTGTAGTGTAGCTAGTCGGTCATGGTTATAGAGGGTGATTCCTCCTTCACCACTCCCAACGACGACTCTGTCATGCAACACCTCAAGCGTAGACCATCGAGGTTGAATCCTCTCTGGTCACCTTGACGGTTACATCGGGTGGGATCCATCAAGGTTTATTCCTCAGGTTTCCCCTTGATGTTTGGACACACTATTACTTTAACTTTACTATTTTTACATGCTGAGGTCGGGGTGACCTGGATTGTGTTGGTGTAATGACAACGAGGCGTGGTCGGGCATTCTTGGCCCTTGCCACAAGTCCTAGGGACGGGGCGACGGGACCACATATCGTGGATCAATGCTCGTCACCGTAGCTAACAAAACATTAATGGGTTTGGATATGTGATCTGAGAAGGCATTTGGCCTGTTTTGCACTAACCACCACGCGGGAATAATTATGGGTACTCTACATCATACATTCGCCCGAAGGTTCTTCAGATGTCACAGTTGAGCGGCACGTGCCCCGATGGCCCGCGTAAGCATCGTCTTTGTATTAAGAGGTGCCAGGACTAACACCGTGAAAGTGCAATCATGCCCACAATCATATTTTGATGTTGTTGACAACGTACATATAGGGAACTAATCATTTTCAGCAAGTGCATCTCAGGTTTAGTTCCCAAGAGACTGTTGGGCGGATTGTGACTAAGATATCCAGGATGCTTGAAGTACGCAGACACAAGACAAAATGCTCTATCTCTTGTTTACTCTTGAGTATAGGGATCCCGCACTATTAAGAGGGGATCACTAGCTCTCTCAATAGACTTGCTCAAAACCTAGGTAAATCCTCTTGTGTTTCCTCCCCAGGTTGTTCTGCCTTTCTCCGGACGTTCGGCACCCTTCGGTCGTCCGGCCTCCGGATGACCGACGTGCTCCAGACTTACAAGGCCATCCACCAGAACCGAACCCTCGGATTTTTGGTCCTTTCGGTCATCCGAGCTTCGGACATCCAGGTGTGGCCAAAAATCCGACGACACCCACCAGAGCCAAAATGTTGGACGTCCAGTCTCCTTCGGACGATCATGCCCCGGACGGCCGACGCCCTCCGGTCGTCCATATGTTGTGCATTGTCTTCCACTGTATGTTGTATTGACATGCTCTCTCCTTCTCTTTGGACAGCTGACCCATGTCATACATCCGATGCCTCGTGCTTGTCCGGATGACCGAGAATTGTCGGACGTCTGGCAACTGTGCAACATAAGTGGCTCCAATGGCTACTTTCTTATCACCACTATATATAGTCTTCTCCCACCTCATATGAGAGTGGTCCAACATAGTGAAAAGATTCCAAGAACACCTTTCTCTCTCATTCTCATTTGCCTACACCAAATACAAGATCACGAGTGCATTCGTTAGTTTCCTTGAGTGTTGTTCCAGTGAAAAGACAGATCGTCTCTCTACCCTCCTCTCAACAAAAGCTATTTGTGATTTGAGCAAGTCTTGAGCGGTTCCCTTGATCTTGTTACTCTTGGAGGTTGGAGACTCTTAGGCGGTAGGAGTTCTTTGGAGAGGAATCAAACCATTGTGATTTCCCCCGGAAAGTTTGTGAGGGTTTGTAGGCCACCTCAAGGCCTACCACTAGTGGTTGAGTAACGCCTTCGTGGTGTTATCTCAAGGAGAGAATAGGGTGAGCCTTCGTGGCGTTGGTGTGCCTTCATGGTAACATCCACCTCTCTAAACGGTTACGTAGCTTCCCATCAAGGAAGTGAACATCGGCATACATCCTCATCTCGCGGAGTTGCGATTATCCCTAACCCTAACTCCCTACTTGTGGTTACTTGTCTTTGAGTACTTACGTGTATTACTTGTGCTTTTCTATCCACTTACTTGTTGCTTCATTTTGTACACGTAGCTTAACTATCATCTTTGCAATTGTTAGGCTCACTTTCATATTCCGCAATATTGCCTAAAATTGCTAAGTAATAATTAAAAATTGTAATTGTACATATTCACCCCCCGTCCATCTCGATCGTTTTCAATTGGTATCAAAGACTCGTGCTCTAATCTTGTGCCTTAATCGCCCTAGAGCGAGATGGATAAAGATGGGAATCCTTTTGTTGCACTCCCTCTTGAGAAAGGGACATCCACTTCGGATGAGCGCAGATCTTTCACCTCTGAGGATCTTAAAAGGGCCCTCACGAAGCAAAAGGAGCAGCATGATGCTTCTACTGAGACCTTGGTCAAAATGAGGTTGGATGCATTGGCTGCAAGAACTCCACCACTGGAAAACCCGGGATGTGTGATAAATCAACCAATTGCATATGTTCCTAATTTGGGCCAACAATCTCAAGCTGGTGACAACACCAGTGTGCCATGATTGTATGCAAAATCTAGAGTTGAGAAACCTAGGTATAATGTTGTAGGAAACCCTCCTTTACTTGATAACACTGTCGATTTTTCTTTGTGGAGGGTTGGCATGCAGGAACATCTTGGGTTTGTCAATGATGAAATGTTGGAGGTCATGGAGAAAGGTTGCAACCCTACGAATCCCAAGAATCTCACACCATGTGAATAATATGACAAACACCTCAATGACACTACAATCATGCTCATAAGGAAGGGTATGTATGACAAGCAGAAAAGGCCCTACATTCACCTCACAAATGCAAAAGAACTATGGGATAGTCTTGTGATGACCAAGAGTGGAACATCCCCCCTCCATCTTGCACAATATGAGATTGCAAAAGGGGCATTACAATATTTTTTCATGGGGAAAGGTGAAGACCACAAGCAACTTCATGAGCGATTGATGACACTTATCGCTGACATTGGATCATATGATTGTGACAAGTCCCAAGATGGATTCAGCATGCCCAAGTGTTTTCTTGTGGACAAATTGCTAAATGCCCTTGCTCCATATCACCATCAAATGGTATGGGACATAAGAAGAGAGCATGGATTCAAGGACATGTATCCCGATGATGTCACATCAACCTTCCAACTATTTGAAGAATCAAAGGCAAATGCTACAAGACACCTTGCCATGCATGATTCCTCATCACCCAAGACAAACCTAGCCTTGAAGTCCAAGCACATAAAGTATGATAATGTGAGTGAAGAAGAAGAAGAAGAATATGTTGAAGAAGAAGGTTATGAAGTTAACTCGGATGATGGGCCCTCATATGAATACATGGCTCTCTTTGTGAAGAAGTTCAGTGCGGGAAAATTTAGCGGAAGATTCCAAAAGAAGAAAGTAAGGACTTGCTACAATTGTGAAGAAACCAGCCACTTCTCAAACTAGTGCCCCTATGAAAAGAGAGAAGATAAACCAAGATTTCTGAGGACATTTGTGAAGAAAAAGTTGCCCAACCCATTGAACTCCAAGTTCAAGAAGAGAGATGCAAGGCTATAGTTTCCCAAGACGAGTCCGGCCCCGATGATGTTAGAGGTGTTGCAGGTGTAGCGCAAGACACTCAAACCACATTGATACTTGTAAACAAGACCGGTGATGTTGTCAGTTACAACTATATGAAAGACTATGAAGGCAACACACACAAATTTCTCATGGCAAAGGCCACAGTAGATGATGATGAGGGTCAAGCCTCTCTAGACAAGGTGAAGGTGAGTCCACGCCCAAACCCTCCTCCATTTACTCCTACCACACCTAGTGATGAATATCTTCATGCTGAGGATCATGATCACGAATATGAAATAGGTGATGCCATGTTTTCTAAAATGGAGAAAGTCATGTGCTCTCTCAAAGGAAAGAAGCGCATTATGTTTCGTCTGCTTATGGAGATGGTGAGTAAGCACACCATCTCCATCAAGGAACTTGAAACCCTCGTTACTGAGGGAAAGGAAAAAATGTGAAATCCTTGAGCGGAAAGTCCTATATGAGGAAGCACGTAATGATGAATTATGCTTAAAAATAGGTGCAAACATTGACAGACACACTAAAGATCGTGAGGTTCTACATTTGTCTCTCAAGACAAAGGAAGAAGAGGTCAATCTCCTTACTAAGAAGTTTGATGATCTCAAGCTCACCTATCTTGACACACTTGGGAAAGCCTATTCATCTCCTACTATAAATGTTGATGCTACTAACCCCAGTGGTGACCTAGCTAGCTTACTTGAGTAGAATCAGGTGTTAAAGGCTCAAATTGAAAAGGGGCTCATGTCATGTTCTCTAGGACAAAACAACCTCAATGAAGTGTTGAGTCAACACAAGGAGGTTGTGGCCAAGGAAGGAGTTGGATTTGATCCAAGCACAAGCAAGGGTAAGGTAGTGACACACAAGTCTACAACTCCCCTCAAGGAGACATTTGTGCGAGAAAGGCACATGAGAAAGGAAAGGGTAAGCTTGACAAGGTTGTGAGTAGGAAGGTCATTAGGGACAAGCCTACTCCCAACAGCCAAAAGAATTTATGCCTCCATCATATGCGCTTCGTAAGAGAAAAGGTGGAGATGTTTATGCTCAGTTTGTTGGTCCTAGAAATGCTTTTCGGTTTTATGCAATTTGGGTTCCTAAAACCCTTGTTACTAACTTGAGAAGTCCCATTGTAAAATGGGTGCCCCTAACCAAGACTTGAATTGTGTGTAGGTTGTTGTCTTTGGTAGAGTCAAATGGGTGATTGATAGCGGTTGCTCAAATCATATGACCGGAGATGGAACATTGCTCATGGACTTCATGGAAGCTATTCGACCATTTATGAGCATTGTCTTTGGTGGAGGGTCTAAAGGATAGGTACTTGGTTGGGCAAGGTGGCTATCACCAATGACATGTCACTTACAAATGTTATGCTTGTCCAATCCCTAAAATATCACTTACTTTCTGTTCGTCAATTGGCCTCTGTTGGTTATGATACACTATTTGGACTAATGAATGGAAAGTATTTAAGAGATATACTCTTGAAGTTGACTTTGAGGGGCAGTTGGATGGCAACCTTTACACGTTTGATTTCTCAAAAGAGAGCACATTCCATGAAACTTGCCTCATGGCCAAAGCCTACAAGGGATGGCTATGGCATCGCCGGCTAGCCCATGTCGGCATGAGAAATATGCAATATCTCCTAAAGTGTGAACACATCCTTGGACTAACAAATGTATCTTTTGAGAAAGATCATGTGTGTAGTGCATGCATAGCAGGGAAGCAACATCAACCAAAGCAGCCCCCAAGAACATAGTATCAACCTCAAGACCTTTGGAGCTCCTTCATGTGGATCTCTTCGGGCCTCCTTCATGGGACAGCCTTGGTGGGAAGAAGTATGGTTTTGTTATTGTTTATGATTACTCAGTATACACATGGGTGTTCTTTCTCAAGTCCAAGGACGAGATAAAAATCACCTTCATTGATTTTTCCAAGCAAGCTCAACACAAGTTTGACAAATAAATCTTGGCAATAAGAAGTGACAATGGCTCCGATTTCAAGAACTATACCTTGGAAGAATTTCTGGGTGATGAAGGAAGTGAGCATAAATACTCTGCACCATATACCCCACAACAAAATAGGGTAGCCGAGAGGAAGAACCGCATACTTGTGGAAATGGCAAGGTCCATGTTGGATGAGTACAAATCACCTCATAGCTTTTGGGCAAAGGTTGTCAACACAACATGTCATGCATCAAATCGTCTATTCCTTCGCAAGATTTTGGCGAATACCCGATATGAACTCATAACCGGAAACAAACCAAATATCAAATATTTCTGGGTCTTTGGTTGCAAATGCTTCATTCACAACAAGAGATAACGGTTAGGAAAATTTCAATCCAAAACAACCAAAGGAATATTTGTTGGTTATGGATCAAACTCCCATGCCTATAGGGTCTAGAACAAATCCACCGGCTATGTTGTAGAAACTTGTGACGTGGTGTTTGTTGAATTTAATGGCTCCCATGGGGATCAAGTTGATCTAAGTGATGCAGGTGATGAAGATCCTTCACAAGACATTTTGACCATGGGTGTAGGTGCTCTCCTTCCAATGGAACATGTTCCTTGTGAAGGTGCAAATGAGGACGCAAGCACCACTCAAGCTCACACTACTACCACACCAACATCACCACAAGACCCCATCCCCCAAGAGGATTTCATAATCCAATGACAAGAACTAGGTCCTACGCGGGACTTACAACATTATCAAGCACAAGAACAAGAACAAGTTCATCATCCAAAACAAGAACAAGACCATGCACATGTCGATGATGATGAATCCCTTGGTGATGGTAAATCTCAACAAATGATGCATGAAGAACAAGACCTTTCACCACAAGATCTTCCACCGCATCATACAGATCCACATGTTGAAGATGTTAATGATGGTAACGAAATTGAACCTCGTGAAACCTTAACCTCCATCCTATCTCGTGTGGCCCATCGTGTTGATTTTAAGCAAATCCATACCGGCATATCAGAAGGTAGGCTCACTCGTAAATGATTAACAAACTTTTGTGCTCACTTTTTGTTTGTCTCTAGTGTTGTGCCACTCAAGGCACAAGATGCGTTGACGGACAACGACTAGCTCGTTGCAATGGAAGAAGAGTTGAACAGTTTTGAGTGCAACAAAGTATGGTCTTTAGTCAAAAGGCCAACTAAGTAACACGATGTTATTGGAACAAAATGGATCTTCAAGAACAAGCAAGATGATCATGGTGTAATCATCAGAAACAAGGCAAGGTTAGTGGCACAAGGGTACTCACAAGTTGAAGGTTTGGACTTTGATGAGACATTTGCTCTCGTTGCCCGTCTTGAATCAATTCGCATCTTACTTGCTTATGTTGCTTTCAATGGTTTTACTTTAAATCAAATGGATGTGAAGAGTGCATTTCATAATGGTCCTCTACAAGAAGAGGTTTATGCATCACAACCACCCGGCTTCGTTGACCCCGCTCGCAAAGACTATGTGTACAAACTTCACAAGGCTATGTATGGCCTCAAACAAGCACCTCGTGCTTGGTATGATCATCTTAAGAAATTTTTACTCGATGATGGTTTTGTGAGAGGGGTGATTGACCCTACTCTTTTTACTAAACGGGAAAAGGGTGATTTGATCTTATGCCAAATTTATGTAGATGATATCATTTTTGGTTCTCCTAACATTCATTTATGCAAGAAGTTTGTCGAATCCATGACCAAGACCTTTGAGATGTCACTCAATGCGGACTTGAAGTTCTTTCTCGGTTTTCGAATCCAACAATTTCAAGAAGGAATTTTCTTATCTCAAACCAACTATTTCAAGGACATTCTTGAGAAGTTTGGAATGACAGACACCAGCCCATGCAAGACGCCCATGGCAACCAACAAAATTCTTGACGAAGACAGAAACGGTATCCCATTTGACCCATCTCTTTATCGCTCTATGATTGGTTCATTGCTTTACCTTTGTGCATCTAGACTAGACATCATGTTAAGTGTAGGCATTTGTGCAAGATTTCGAGCTACCCCTAGGGAGAGCCATCATAAGGCGGTTAAGCATATTCTTAGATACCTTGTTCACACCCCCAAAGTTGGGTCTATGGTACCCCAAGGATGCCAAGGTTTGATCTCATTGGGTACACGGATGTGGATTGGGCTGGAGACAAGGTGGGAAGAAAATCCACATCCGGGGCATGCCAGTTTCTTGGACGCTCTATTGTAAGTTGGTCCTCGAAGTAGAAAAATTGTGTCTCCCTATCCACCAATGAATCCAAATATATTGCAACTGCAAGTAGTGCGACACAATTGCTACGGATGAGGCAAACCTTGAAGGACTATGGTATAACTTACAAACATGCACTTCTACGATGCGACAATGAAAGTGCCATCAAGCTTGCTGAAAACCCTATTGATCACCCTCACACCAAGCACATTGACATTCGATGTCACTTCTTAAGATACCATGTGCAAAAGGGTGACATTGTTCTTGCTCATGTTGGAACGAATATACAACTTGCTGACATCTTCACCAAACCGTTGGATGAAGCTAGATTCTGTCAACTTAGGTGTGAACTTGGTATCTTGGAGCTTGATAGCATTATGTGAAATTTTTGCACACCTGCATACATTTACTTCATGTCGTGTCTAGGTGTGGGCATGTCCTTAGGGGGAGACATTCAACTCATGAGTACTCTCACCCTATATGATGCACAAATAAACCAAACACTCTCAAAGTTACTTTCCTCACTTTTGTGACTTGGTGCTTTAAATGATGGAGTTGTGGCAATGGGCTCAAGGTTCCTATCTTCGCAGTGCCATACCACGTTTACTCAAACATGGTGGCGTAAGCCATCGCCCCTGCTATGCATAATGTTAGAGTAGTTTTGTTTTTACCTAAACTAGGGTCATCATTGCTTGGCATGGTCATGTTTGTTATCTGTGTTATCCTATCTTTCATCATCTTTCTGTGATGTGTGTCGCCAAAAACTGCCTCTATCCTATCTCCCCTCCCTGTCTGGACCTAAATCCTATTAACTTTCTTGGACGTCCGACGCCTCTAGGGCATCCGATGTCTCTTGGTCGTCCGACAACTTGATAGCCTCCGGTCGTTCGACGCCCCTCGGACATCCGACGTCCCTCGATCGTCCAACCGTTCGGTTGCGTATATAAAAATCTGGGGCTTGCGGGGCTGGGCAGTTGCCCTATTCACCCACCCCCCCCCCCATCTCGCTCCCCTCTCCTACACTACTGGGACGCCGCCGACTGCCCTCCGACCGATTGATACGTCTCCAACGTATCTAGAATTTTTGCTTGTTCCATGCTGTTATATTATCATTCTTGGATGTTTTACAATCATTTTACCATAACTTTGTATTATTTTTGGGACTAACCTATTAACCCAGAGCCTAGTGCTAGTTTCTATTTTTCCTTGTTTTTGAGTTTTACAAAAAAGGAATATCAAGCGGAGTCCAAACGGAATAAAAATTTACGATGATTTTTGATGCACTAGAAGACACCCACAAATCTTGGAGACGAAGCCAGAATATTCCCAAGGAGGCCACAAGCCTCACGGGGCGGCTACCCCCCCTAGGCACGCCCACCAGGCTTGTGGGCCCCTCGGGAGTCCACTGACCTCCCTCTCAGCTCTATAAATCCTCAAATATTCCAAAAAAACAACGCAGAACCTAGATCGGGAGTTTCGCCTCCACAAACCTCCAGAGCCACAAAAACCAATCGGGAGCCCGTTCCGGCACCCTGCCAGAGGGGGAAACCATCACCGGAGGCCATCTTCATCATCCCGACGGTCTTCATGATGAGGAGGGAGTAGTTCACCGTTGGGGCTGAGGGTATGTACCAGTAGCTATGTCTTTGATCTCTCTCTCTCTCGTGTTCTTGAGATGACACGATCTTGATGTATCGCGAGCTCTATTGATATAGATGAATCGTATGGAGTTTTCCCCTCTCTATCTTGTGATGAATTGAGTTTTCCCTTTGAAGTTTTCTTATCGGATTGAATCTTTAAGGATTTGAGAACACTTGATGTATGTCTTGCAATGGGATATCTGTGGTGACAATGGGATGTTCTATTGATCTACTTGATGTATGTTTTGGTGATCAACTTGCGGGTTCCGTGACCTTGGAAATCTATGCATAGGGGTTGGCACATGTTTTCGTCTTGACTCTCTGGTACAAACTTTGGGGCACTCTTTGAAGTTCTTTGTGTTGGGTTGAATATAATGAATCTGAAATTGTGTGATGCATATCGTATAATCAAGCCCATGGGTACTTGTTGTGACATTGGAGTATCTAGGTGACATTAGGGTTTTGGTTGATGTGTATGTTAAGGTGTTATCTTAGTACGGACTCTAGGGCTGTTCGTGACACTTATAGGGATAGCTCATAAGATTGATCAGAAAAGATAACTTTGAGGTGGTTTCGTACCCTACAATAATTTCTATGTTTGTTCTCCGTTATTAGAGTGGACTCTTTGTCGCACGTGAGGGATTTACATATGATTCAACTATGTTAGTATTGTTGAGAGATTGCACTAGTTAAAGTATGAACCCTAGGCCTTGTTTAAAAGCATTGCAATACCATTTGTGCTCACTTTTGTTACTTGTTACCTTGCTGTTTTTATATTTTCAGATTACAAAAAACCTATATCTACCATCCATATTACACTTGTATCACCATCTCTTCGCCAAACTAGTCCACCTATACAATTTACCATTGTATTGGGTGTGTTGGGCACACAAGAGACTCTTTGTTATTTGGTTGCATGGTTGTTTTAGAGACACCATCTTCATCCTACACCTCCCACAGATTGATAAACCTTAGGTCATCCACTTGAGGGAAAATTGTTGTTGTCCTACAAAACTCTGCGCTTGGAGGCCCAACACGAGTCTACAAGAAGAAGGTTGTGTAGTAGACATCAAGCTCTTTTCTTGCATGGGAGGTGAGTGCTTGAAGGTATATCTTTAGATATTGAAATTTAATCTTTTAGTTTCTTGTTTTTCACTGTTTGGTTTTATAAAATAAAACTACAAAAAAATGGAATTGAGGTTGCCTCATATGCTTCATCTGTTTAATGTCTTTCGTGAAAATGATGGAAAGGAAAATTGTGCTCAAGTGTTAGAAGAATAAGTTATTAAAATGTTTTGCACTAAATGCTTGAGTGATGAGCATGATTTCAATGTTGTTAGTATGAATTCTCAGAATATCCATGATGCTAATGATATGCAAAGCCACAAGCTTGGGGATGCTATGTGTGATGAAGATGATATTTTTAGTCCCCAAAGTTTTGATGAGCAAAACTACTATGATTATGACATGCATCCTATCTATGACGATTATTGTGATGACACATATGCTATAAACAATAATTTGAACCATGAAACTTGTCATCATGATTTATGTATTCAAAGTGGTTATGTCAATCAAGTATCTCATGATAGTTATTTTGTTGAGTTTGCTCCCACTATTATGAATGAGAAGGAAATTGCTTATGAGGAGAGTGGAAAAAATTCTATGCTTGTAGATCATGAAAAGAATGCTTTATGTTCTGGTTATGTTGTGTAATTCCTTCATGATGCAACTGAAAATTATTATGAGGGAGGAAATATGCTTGTAGGAATTGCAATAATATCAAGTTTCCTCTCTATGTATTCAAAGTTTTGAAGTTATGCTTGTTTTGCCTTCCTATGCTAGTTGATTCTTGCTCCCATAAATTGTTTTCTCACAAAATACCTATGCATAGGAAGTGGGTTAGAATTAAATGTGCTTGTCATGATATTCATGATGCTCTTTTGCATGTTTCAATTATTACTCGTATGTGAGCATCATTGAAATCATCATGCCTACCTAAAAGGAATTAAAGAAAAGTGCTTGTTGGGAGACAACCCAACACTTTTACCTTCTGTTTTTATGTGTTCACATGATTAAGATACTTTAGTAATCATGTTTTGTGTCTTTTATTTCAATAAAGTGCCAAGTAAAGCCTTTGGGATAGCGTGGATACTTGCTTGTTTGATCCTGTGCAAAAACAGAAAGTTTTGCGTCCAGTATATGAATTATCTGATTTAACTGGAGAGTCAAAAAAATCTGAAATTTTTAAAAAACATTTCTATGCAAATTCCTTGAGCTTTCCTAATTTTTCAGAATTTTTAGAGTCAGGTAAGTATGGTGATAATTCAGATCTTTACAGACTGTTCTGTTTTTGACAGATTCTGTTTTGCATGCATGGTTTGCTTGTTTCAAGTGTTCCTATAGCTTATATTGAGTAATATAAATTGTGGGAATGAATTAATACAGTAGGTATCATGTGTTAATAATTATTAATCTTGTATTGATAGTACCTAAGTTAATGATCTATCTTTATTACACTAACTCTTCTCACAAAGTTCCGTTAAGTTTTGTGTGATTGAAGTTTCCAAGTGTTGGGTGAGATACCGATATGAGGTGAAAAAGGAGTGACAAGAACCTAAGATTGGGGATGACCAACGTGTTGGAAATATTCCCTAGAGGCAATAATAAATTAGTTATTATCATATTTCCTTGTTCATGATAATAGTTTACTATCCATGCTATAATTGTATTGATCGGAGACTTAGATGCATGTGTGGATACATAGACAAAACCATGTCCCTAGTATGCCTCTAATAGACTAGCTCATTGATCAAAATATGGTTAAGGTTTCCTAGCCATGGACATGAGATGTCATTTGATAACGGGGTCACATCATTAGGAGAATGATGTGATGGACAAGACCCAAACTGCAAACGTAGCATATGATCGTGTCAGTTTATTGCTACTGTTTTCCGCATTTCAAGTATGTGTTCCTATGACCATGAGATCATGCAACTCACAGATATCGGAGGAGTGCCTTGTGTGTATCAAACGTCACAACGTAACTGGGTGACTATAAAGGTGCTCTACAGGTATCTCCGATGGTGTCTGTTGAGTTGGCATGGATCGAGACTGGGATTTGTTACTCCGTGTGACGGAGAGGTATCTCGGGGCCCACTCGGTAATGCAACATCACAATAAGCCTTGCAAGCAATGTGACTAATTGTTAGTTGTGGGTTCTTGTATTACGGAACGAGTAAAGAGACTTGTCGGTAACGAGGTTGAACTAGGTATGGAGATACCGACGATCGAATCTCGGGCAATTAACATACCGAAGAACAAAGGGAACGTTATACGGGATTAACTGAATCCTTGACATAGAGGTTCTACCGATAAAGATCTTTGTAGAATATGTAGGAACCAATGTGGACGTCCAGGTCCCGCCATTGGTTATTGACCGTAGAGGTGTCTCGGTCATGTCTACATAGTTCTCGAACCCGCAGGGTCTGCACACTTAAGGTTCGGTGACGTTTCGGTAGTGTAGAGTTATGTATGGTGGTGACCGAAGTTTGTTCGGAGTCCCGGATGAGATCCCAGATGCCACGACAAGCTCCGGAATGGTCCGGAGGTAAAGATTCATATATAGGAAGTCCCAGTTTGGTTTCCGGAAAAGTTTCGGGCTCATCGGTAGTGTGACGGGAGTGTCGGTAGTGTACCGGGAGTGCCGGTAGTGTACCGGGAGGCCTCTGGGAGGGGTATTTCGACCCCAAGAGGTCCATGGGCTGTGGGAGAATAATAACCAGCCCTTAGTGGGCTGGGAAAACAGCCACAAAGGCCCATGGCACAGGAGAGAAAGTCCTAAAGCAAAAAGTGGAAAATCAGCCAATAGGAGGCAATCCTACTCCAACTAGGATTGGAGGTGAAGTAGGATTGCTTCCCACCTCCTATTTCGGCCGACCCAAAGGCCTTGGCTGCCTCTCCTCTCCTCTCCTCCTATATATACTAGTGGATTGGGTGGTTTTTGGATAGAATTTCCGGCCACGTGCTACCCGTTACACCGGCGCATAGTTTCTCCTCTAGATCGGTAATCTGCAGCGCTTAGGCGAAGCCCTGCCGGAATTGCTCCACCACCATCACCGGAGCGCCGTCACGCTGCCGGTGAAATCTCTCTCCTCTCCACCTCCTCTCGCTGGATCGAGACGGTGGAGATCGTCATCAAGCTGCACGTGTGCTGAACGCGGAGGTGCCGTCCGTTCGGCGTTAGATCGGAAGGACCGTGATCGAGATCGCGAGACGGTTCGTGATGTGATCACGGAACGGATCGTGATGAGTTCGCGGGACAGATCGTGATCAAGATCGTGAGACGGATCGTGATGAGTTCGCGGGACGGATCATGATGT
Source organism: Hordeum marinum (assembly GCA_022496015.1). Taxonomy (NCBI): domain Eukaryota; kingdom Viridiplantae; phylum Streptophyta; class Magnoliopsida; order Poales; family Poaceae; genus Hordeum; species Hordeum marinum. The sequence goes on from CM039672.1 coordinate 181,501,451, forward strand.
GTTCACGGGACGGTTCGTGATTGGTTCGCAGGACGCTCGGCAATTTGGATCGCGAAGAAGTTCGACTACACCAACCGCGTTTCTTAACGCTTCCCGCTTAGCGATCTACAAGGGTACGTAGATCCACCCTCCCTCTAGTAGATGCTCATCACCATGGATAGGTTTGCATGTGCGTAGGAAAAATTTTGTTTCCCATGCGACGTTCCCCAACACAACGCACCCCCAAGGTAATATTCACGGAAGACACAAGCCTCTAAGCTTGGGGATGCCCCGGAAGGCATCCCCTCTTTTGTCTTCAACAATATCGGTATATCTTACTTGGAGCTATATTTGTATTCATCACATAATATGAGTTTTGCTTGGAGCGTCATTTTATTTTGTTGTTCTCTGTTAGGTGTTATTAATAAAAAAAATTCAATAAAAAGTTCCAAGAATTGCCTTAGGATGCTTGCATTGCATGTTTTGATATGTGCTGGGTAAAAATAGAAACGTATGATGTAGTGTTTGAATTTTCATATTTTACTGGAACGTGGAAAGTTTCTGAAATTTTTACACAGTGTTGTCATATAAATTTTATAGCATAAATTTTCATAATTTTTTGAGTTACAGAAGTACACTGTTTTCATACATTTCTACAGACTTTTCTGTTAGGACAAATTGTTGTCATAGTTTTGTTAACTACTTGTCCTATAGTTTCCATAGCCTATATTGGTAAATATAAATTGTGGAAATGATAGTAGATAGTACCTAATGTTTGAAAATAATTGTGCAACTTGTCTTGGCAGTACATAAAGAGTTGATTTATTATTATGTGTACTAACCTATCTCACGAGTTCTTTTCGATTTTTGTGTGGATGAAGTTTTTGATAATAGGTGAAACCATGATATGAGAGGATTGAACGAGATATAAAAGCTCAGCTTGGGGATGCCCAAGCACCCCAAGTATATATTTCAAGAATTCTCAAGCATCTAACCTTGGGGATGCTACGTATCCCACCTCTCTTCATCAACAATTATCGGTTACCTATGTTGAGCCTAAATTTTTATTCATTCACAAGATGCATGTTATTCTTGGAGTGCTATTTTTCTTTTGATCGTTGTTTGAATAAAGTACTTAAGATCTGAAAATATTTATTGAGGGAGAGAGAGTCCTCACATAGCTCCTTAATTGTTTGACTACTCCTATCCTTTGAGAGTAGCTTGTCATTTGCCTATGTGCTTTACTTAAATTTGTTTGAGCTTGTCGAAAAAGCAATGGCAATGCATGAAACTAATCCCAAAGTGACAGATATTCAAGGAGGATATAATAAAAACTTTCATGAAGATCATGGAACAAATTAAACTTGATTCTTTCTAATAGTTTTGAAACATGATGATAGTAATATGTGAGTCATGTTAGTGAGTAATTATGCTTAGTAAGAATATTGGTGTTAAGGTTTGTGGTTCCCTATGTATGCATGAAAGTCAATAGTCATGCAATGAAGTTACATCCTACTTGTAGTGCATTATTCGGTGTTAGTTATGACTCAATGCTCACTTATGTGATTTTTCGCTCCTCGGTTTGGCTGCTTCCCAATCTTTTTGCTAGCCTTCATTTGTACTAAGTAGAAATACTACTTGTGCATCCAAAATCCTTAAACCAAGTTTTGCCTTATCAGTCCACCATACCTACCTATATGCGGTATTTCCATGCCGTTACAAGCAAATTTGTATGTGTCATCTCTAAATCTTCAAAATAAATTTTCTCTTTTGTGTGCCCGTACCGCTCATGAAACGGTGGGAAGTATCCAATATTTTTCCATGCTAGGGGTGTTATTCTCACGATCTGTGTTGATTCTCTATCATTCACGAGAAAGTGGCTGGTATTTCGGATGCCCAGTCTCATGCTCAAAAATCAAATCAAAATATAATGAAACAAAACTCCCCTCGGGAATGTTGTTGGGATGGACGGTTGTCACGCCCAAGATGCGACCCTATCCTTATTTTGGAACGAGGGCCTCGACAGGGATAGGGGCGCATCTCATCGTGTTGCAAGAATAGATATCATTACAAGCACATGTACAGAAGAGGTGAGTATATGGAATTGGCTTACACTCGCCACAAGCTACATCAATATCACATCAAAACAACAACATGTTCAAACATCATACAGAAGTGCAGGGTCCGACTACGGACGAAAACAAACGACAAAATGACATCCATCCTTGCTATCCCAGGCTGCCGCCTGGAACCCATCCTAGAATGATGAAGAAGAAGAACTCCAAATCAAACAAGCAACGTGCTCACGTCAAAGCATCGCACTACCTGTACCTGCAAATGTTGTTGTAGTAATCTGTGAGCCACGGGGACTCGGCAATCTCATTTCCAAGGGTATCAAAACTATTAAAGCTTAATGGGTGAGGTATGGTTAAGTGGTGAGGCTGCAGCAAGCAACTAAGCATTTGTTTGAGTGGCTAACTTACGAGTACAGAAAGTAAAGTATGGTGGTCTATGCATAACGGATGTGAACTAGTAATGTTCACTAAATGATCCTGAACAACTACTTACGTCAATCATAAACCCACCATGTTCTCTCTCGGATAAGGACTCACAAGAAGAGACAGTCACGGTTACGCACATAGTTGGTGTATTTTATTAGAGTTTACTTCAAGTTTGCTATGACTAGGTGTTAAAGAAAGTATCCAAGTTTGCCACATAACCGCGGGCACGGCTTTCCGAAACATTTAACCCTGCAGGGGTGCTCCAACTCGTCCATCACAAATTAACCACACGCAGCGGGAATAACCTCGATCACGGATCTCGTGATCATCCTAGGCAATTCCAATGGAAATCCGACATCTCGAGATAGCCCGAAGAAGATCAGAGTTCCTCACTCAAGACGTTCGAGAAAGGTAAAACAAATCCAGCAAGGCCGCCCGACGTGTCGACGAACCCGATAGGAGCCGCGTATCTCGTTCTCAAGACACGACAGATAAGCGAACCGTACGATGGCCTGATAGACATCTCCCGAGTTGCCCTGGGTTGGCCCCGCACGATGCTCTAGTTTGGACCAACACTCATGAGGAGCAGTGGCCCGGGTTGTTGATTAAGATCCGCGGGTGTCGGTGGGTCCTTATGCAATTTTATTAGTTATTAGGCAAATGTAGTATCAATGTTGGGCCTTGACACACAAGCTTTATCCTAAAACGAAAATCAAGGGGGTCCCCATAACAACCCCGAGCATGTTAGGAGCGCTCAATTATGGAATATAACACTGGTTCACAACTAACTAGGGTGGCAAGAGTGGAACAAAACACCAAGCAAAAGGCCAAGCCTTCCACCCTTTACCAAGTGTATAAGTGCATTAAATTAAATAGCAATAATATTGTGATATAACAGAAGAATGTCCATGTTGTCACATGGAAGCAATTGCAACTGCAGCTAGAAACGCTATAAGAAAGGTTGGGCAAGCGGTAACATAGCCAAACAACGGTTTGCTAGGATGTGGAGGGGTTAGAGGCTTTCATGCCAATGTTAGGAGTCTTGACAAACAAGTGGTAGGTAGCGTGACATAGCGAAAGAAAACGAGACATCTAACATGGGAATGATAGTAATGGTATCCAGGGAAATGTGTCATCTTGCCTGAGATCCTGCTCGGAAGAAGAACGAGTCCATGAAGAAGACGAGCCAACGTAGTCGATCGAATCCTCACACTCCGAATGCTTTCGGAACTCTATCGAGAAGAAGCAATCTGGAAACAACAATCAACACACAGAACACCACAACACATGCATGACATGATGCGCAAACAAATATGATGCATGACCGGGTTAAATATGCAAGGCATGACAATTCACATCAAACAACTACTACACATTAAAGTGAAGCTCAATATGCAACGAGTTGCATATTGACGAAACTTCACGTTCAAATTATTTAGTTCACTCCCGTTAGGTACTCAACAATAATAAATGTCGTTTAACATGGGTGGTCATGGCATAAGGCGAAGATGGAATTAAGCAATTTAAATGGAGAGGGACAACATACATATAACAAAATAATAACTCTCCATATTATGATAAAGTGGTTAATGTTGTTTAACATGGCAAATGGTGAAGCACAAGCAACTACAACATCTGGGCATTTTAAATGAGGCCGGAAGCAATATATATCATTTCCGAAACAACCCCATATGCATATTATGAATTTGGTCCAGATCTGGCCTAACACAATTTTAGAGTTGTTAAACAGCAAAATAAATATCACCATGAGATTCTACACATTTTTTTCTAGTCAAGTTACATATATAAAACATTTGCATCGGAGCTACGGTTCAAAAGTTATTAAACAATTCATTTTGGACATGGCATTTCGGGCAAATTAATACAAACAACAGGCTTAAGCATTTTAACCATGTGTGAAAGTGGGTTTTTTGTGAAACTACATAAAATTCTAAGCATTCTACATATATAAAACATTTTCATCCGATGCACGGTTATTTAGTTATGGAAATCCAAAGTTTTTTTTTATTGGCCAAATGACCCTAGACAATCTTCATGCACTTCATCTAGACAAAATGGTAGCTAAACAATTTAAACAAATGTTGAAATTGTACCAATAGAAGATAGAACAAATTCTAAACACAATTCATATAAAAATTTGTTTACATTGGGAAAACAATTTTAATGTTGAGAGCGTTATCAAAATGCATATGCAATGCATTGGACAAGTAACCAAATACATAGATAAAAAACAAGGTGTAGCCATGGGAATTTGATCCCTGCCATCCGGGTAAAATAGCAGTGATGCTAACCAGTATGCTATGGTACAGTTGTGATGCAACAAAAGGGTACATGAGCTAATCTATCTACTAAAACGGATCTGCCCCTGCAGGACCCAAAATGCATGGATGAGCAAAATAAAAGCCAAAATGTGTGTGTCTGGGATTCAAACCCCAGACCTCCAGGATGAGCATCTCGCTCGGCTACCAGTCCAACTAGGAAGGAGGTTCTGGCACAATATGGCTTCGAGTAGTAAAGAGGCGACGTGCGGGGCGGAGGCTCACCTCGGGCCAGATCGTGCCGGTTGGTGGGGGACTTGGGGGATTCGCAGCCCACACGGGCGCTGGAGCCACGAGCATGACTGAGAGAGTCGACGCGGATCGCTCGAGCGCTCCTGCTTGATCCCCATGCACGCAGGACGAACAGAGGAGGCGGCGACCTCCTGCGGGTGTAGCGACAGGGTCCCGCGAGGGTGGAGCCAAGGCGGAGGCGCGGGCAAAGGCGGGGTTGGCCGGACCGGGCGCAGGACGGTGAGCTCCGGCAAGGGTATTGCGGGCAGAGCTTCAGGCGGAGGTCCATGGTGGCTCCTGCAAGAGTTAGAGAAAGAGAGACCGCATGAGGGAGAGAGAAGGAAGGAGAAGGTGGCGCGGGGCTTGACCTGCAGTGTCTAGCGGGCTCCGGTGAGCGGGCAGGTTCTCCGGCGTCGCGAGGCAGGCAGGGTCGGGCGCTGCTCGCTGCTGCACGGGAATGACGACGTGTTCTCGGGCTCGGGCTAGGGTCAGGGCGCTTGGGAGGTAGCGCTTGTTCGCCAGGGCTGCTCCGGCAAGGGAGCTATGGGAGGAGGATCTCGAGCTCTCTTCTCCTCGGGGATGCGGTGCGAGAAGGAGGCCTGGCATGGAGGCCTCGGATGCCTGTGAGCTATGGGCTTGCGCTGGTTGGAGAGGGGATGGAAGGATGGATGCGGTTGGCTGGGGATGGATCCCGAGAGAGAATGAAGTGGGTGGCGGTGCTAGGTAGGATGGATAGGACAGCTCTCCTAGAAGTTAGGGTCGGACTGATTAAGTAGGTAGGGATTAGGTTAGGGGGACTCTATTTTTGATTGTCAGATCTCGATGGGACGGCGAAGAACGGAAGAGGGCTAGCTGGGCTACGGTGGGCTGTGGAGAGGGGGGTGGGCTGAGAAGAGAAGGAGATTGAGCCCGTGACACGAGTTTAAAACACCGAAAAACGTCCGACGAATAACTAATGACCGCACTACTACGGTTGACCGATGGGGTATCAAACGAACTCGAGATGCGACAAAATTCGACAGGCGGTCTACCTACAATATAATAAGACCGCACGCCAGGTTTCGACCCAATCCAAGAACATTTTTCACACGCTTTAAAAACGGGTTTTTTAAACGATGTCGCGGACGCGGGCGCGTGTGGTTGGTCTCGAAAGGTTGACGACAAGAACAGAGAGAACCGGCGGCTACTCACGGATGCAAGTTTTCGAAAACGAGTGACGATGCTATGCAAATGATGCGAATGATGCGATGGTGAATGCGACAACCAGACGAAACACAGACAAGAATGGAAATAAAAGGGGAATCTTCTGGAGCGTTGGTCCCGGGCTGTTACAACTCTAACCACTAAACAAGGATCTCGTCCCGAGATCTAGAATGAAAAAGGGGAAGAAGAAGATCAAGAGGTAAAACTTAGTTGCTTCTTTGACAAACGAGTAAAACCAATGATCATTGAAGGTTTCAATGGGAAGAAGAATGACATGAGGAACAAGCAAGAATTCACAAGAAATTTCGGCAGCACTTCGGTAGGATAGAGGGGGAAAATTGATATGATGGAAAGAATTGAAAGAGAGACACCAAACTTCGGTTGGATTAGAATCAAAACTTCATAAGATGGAAGGATCATGAAATGATATCACAGCACTCCGGAAAATTGACAAGCGAGGAAAGAACATGATCTAATTAAACTAGATGATGGATCGAAGAGAGCAACAACACCACACTTCCGGAACAAGAATAGAAGCTAGATCATTGGAAGGAAGAGAACAAAGAAGAAAATAACAACTTCTACCTCCATTGAACTTGAGAAGCATGGTTGAACGGAGTTGATGGAGAATCAACAATGAAAAGAATAGGTTGTTATGGGCTTATGGAAAACATCTTAAAATTATGAGGTGACAACCTGCCACAACAAAAACAATTGATTGCTTGAGAGCAACAGATATGCAAAATTTCTTAAGCCAGGAAGAGGAGGAGAAAACTTGGATCATTTATAACCCCGTGATAGCAAGAATCCTTAGGAAATGCTTTAGGTGAAATCCAACCCAAGAGAACTCCGAGAAGACAAGATGGGTTTACTTATCTTATTCTTGACAATATTTCTTCGAGACTCCTCATAATCAAGAATTTAATAACACCATCTCAAAAGAAAATGGAGAAGTAATTGAACTTAGAAATCCAAGATAACGAACACTTGAGCACCTCCAACAAGAATCTCGAAGAACACTTGAAAATGAAAGAAATATTGATGAACCACCATGAAGACCTTCGGAAGAACACTGAAACGAAAGGATTATAGAAAGAATTGAAGCATGCAAAAAGAACAAGATTGACGCCTTTCTATGATATAGAAGAAGCTTCGAAAAGAGATATTTGAGCAACTTGGAACTCTAGAAAAGAAAAGATAAGAACTCTTGAGATCTATAATTTGATGTCATGAACACTCCGGAAGAAGGATTGAAATCACCTTGAAAAACTAGAATAAGAATTATGTTATGCTTATCCTTGATCAAGTTAAATTGATGACAAGCAACGGATTTCACACACCAATTATTCTTCTTGCAAAGAATTGAAGAGAGAGAGATATGACAACTTGAAGAAGTCTTGAATGAGAACACTGGTAAGAATTGAAACGAATGAGGATGCTAAGAATTAATGGAGATACATGAGAATGAAGAGATCACGATCCACCTAATGCAAAACTTCACAAGGCACCAGAATGATTGAGATATGAACGAAGGAACAACAATTGAGAAGAATTTGAGAACGAAAGCTGAAAACTGAGAACAAAGAAATCTTCTGAAATGACGGCCTTCGGAGGATCAAGAAATGAAAACAATTCTGAATGCATCGGATAGATACGGGAGGAATAACACATGATCCAAACAATTTGAGATGAAAGCAACAACCTGAAACCATGAATCTTTGGAAGAACGAACAACGATTTAAGAGAAACTCTCCTTCGGTCTTCAATGCTGAGAATGATGACGAGAAACAACACCACGAATTACTGAGACACTCCGGAACAATGAATAAAGAAAAGGTTGAGCCAACTACGAAAATGATTCGAAGCGATCTTGGAAGAGGAATATGACTAATGAAAATAATTCTTACATCATATTTGAAAAGAACTTGAGGACATCTCCAGAAAGATTAGAAGAGTCACGTAGGATCCTGGGGAAAACACCTATGGGTTATGGGCCCACTCAAAAGAAACCACCGTTGAAACAATTGATTAAAAGAGAGATTTGTCACATCCCTAGCTAGTTGTCATAGGATAGCATGTGTGTCTGCATCATATATCATTTTTGCATCAACATGAAATGGGGACTAAAGGAAACCCCAAACCCTCATCTGAATCAAACCAATTCAAAGTTTGTGAAAATTCAAAAAAATCCAAAATGCCCATCTAAAATGTCCCCTATGTCTGATAAATATGGACATGATTATACAAGGGGTCATTTAAAATATTTGAACAACTATAGCAATTTAAAAATAAATGATAAAGCTTCTGAAAATATCAAATAAAGCATTATCATTATTTTAGTTTTCAAAATATCTTGAAACTTTTTAGATAAGTTTGAAATATTCAAACTACAATATATAAATATTTGGGATATTCTAAAATAGCATATGTGCCTGAAAATAAAATAAAACAAATGTCAGAAATTAGAAAAGAATGCAAATAAAGACAAAGGGGGGAGAAAAACCCACCTGGGCTTATCTGAAGAAGAGGCCCAGCCCACGGCGGGCAGCAGCGTCTTCTTCCTCCTGCCAGGAGGAGAAGCAGCTGCGTGCCTCCACCGCAGCCGGCCGTGGCCACGCGCTAGCCACCTCCTCCCTGCCTACCTGGTCGCCTCCTCGTCACGCTGGCGAGAGGATAGGCACCGCCGCCTGGACCCGTTCCCCTCGCCATTCCTCTCTTCCCCTCTCCCCTGCTTCCCCCTCGCCGGACTGAAGCCGCCGGCAATTCGCCGCCCTCCATGCGTCCCCGACCACGCCACGGTGCCAAAAGCCCTCCGGTGAGGCCACGGTCCGTTTCCCCTGGTTTCGTCGGTGTTCCCCTCCTCTAGCCCCATCGGTAGCCAGAGCCGAGCAGAGCTCGCCGCCGGCCATGGCATAGTCGTCGCCACAGCGGCCAAAGCTTGCTCCCGACCATGGGCTCGTGCTCGTAGCGCCCCAGGAGCCCGTAGGTGTTGGGGAACGTTGCACATGAAACAAAAAATTTCCTACGCACACGCAAGATCTATCCATGGTGATGAGCATCTATGAGAGGGAGAGTGGATCTACATACCCTTGTAGATCGCTAAGCGGGAAGCGTTAAGAAACGCGGTTGGTGTAGTCGAACATCTTCACGATCCAAATCACCGAGCGTCCCGCGATCACATCACGATATGTCCCGCGATCCAATCACGATCCGTCCCGCGAACTCAACACGATCCGTCCCGCGATCTCATCACGATCCGTCCCGTGAACTCATCACGAACGGTCTCACGATCTTGTTCATGGTCCTTCCGATCTAGCGCCGAACGGACGGCACCTCCACGTTCAACACACATGCAGCTTGATGATGATCTCCACCATCTTGATCCAACAAGAGGAGGTGGAGAGGTAGAAGAGTTCACCGGCAGCATGACGGCGCTCCGGTGATGGTGGTGGAGCAATTTCGGCAGGGTTTGCCTATGCACTGCGGAAAACCGATCTAAAGGAGTACCGGTGGAATGGGTAGCACGTGGCCGTAAATGATAGAGCCTATGGTTGAAGCATAGGGGATGGTACTCATCTTTTCTCTATCTTTTGCATTCACTGGGCATTGAGTCTTACTCAACTTTATACCTTACAAATCAGGCGAGAACTCTTTCTCTGACTGATCCATTTTGAACTCTTTCAAAATCTTGTCAAGGTATGTACTCATTGAAAATCTCATCAAGTATCTTGATCTATCTATATAGATCTTGATGCTCAACAATTAGGTAGCTTTATCCAGGTCTTCCCTTGAAAAACTCTTTTCAAACACCCGTTTATGCTCTCCAGAAATTCTACATCATTTCCGAATAGCAATATGTCATCCACATATATTTATCAGAAACTCCATAGTGCTCCCACTCACTTTATTGCAAATACAAGTTTCTCATAAACTTTGTATAGACTCAAAAACTTTGATCACCTCATCAAAGTGTATATTCCAACTCCGAGATGCTTGCTTCAGTTCATAGAAGAATCACTGAAGCTCACACACCTTTTAGCATCCTTAGGACTGACAAAACCTTCTGGTTGCATCTCATACAACCTTTCCTTAAGGAAGGAAACGATGTTTTGGCATCCATCTGCCAGATTTCATAATTGAAAAACGCAGCAATTGCTAACATAATTCCAACAGACTTAGCATCGCTACGAGTGAGAAAGTCTCATCGCTATCAACTCTTTTGAACTTGTCGTAAACTACTTTGCAACAAGTCGAGCTTTACAAATGGTAATATTTACCATCAACGTCTGTCTTCATTTTAAAGATCCATTTGTACTTTAACCACCTGCCGTCCAACGAGCAAGTCCACCAAAGTCTATACTTGGTTTTCATACATGGATCCTTTCTCGGATTTCATGGCCTCTAACCATTTGTTGGTTTTCGGGCCCATCATCGCTTCTCCATAGTTTGTAGGTTCATCGTTGTCCAACAACATGACCTCCAAGACAGGGTTGTCGTACCGCTCAGGAGCAGTATACATCCTTGTCTCCCTATGAGGTTTGATAGTAACTTGATCCGAAGCTTCATGATCATCATCATTAACTTCCTCTTCAACTAACGTAGGCTTCACAGAAACAACTTCCTACGCTACGCTACTCTCTGGTTGAAGTAAAGGTTCAATAACCTCATCAAGCTCTAATTTCCTCGTAGGTCGATAGTAACTTCATCCTAAGCTTTCATGATCATCATCATTAACTTCCTCTTCAACTGACGTAGGCTTCACAGAAACATCTTTCTATGTTGCGCTACTTTCTGGTTGAAGCAGAGGTTCAACAACCTCATCAATTTCTATCCTCCTCCCACTCAACTCTTTCAAGAGAAACCCTTTCTCGAGAAAGGACCCAGTTTTAGCAATAAACATTTTATGCTTGGATCTGAGATAGAAGGTTCACCCAACTGTTCTTGGGTATTCTATGAAGATGCATTTGTCCGCTTTGGGTTCGAGCTCATTAGGTGAAAACATTTTCCACACAAGCGTCACAGCCCCAAACATTAAGAAATGACAGCTTAGGTTTCTATCAAACCATAGTTCACACGGTGTCATCTGAACGGATTTAGATGGTGCCCTATTTAAAGTGAATTTAGTTGTCTCTAATGCACAACCCCAAAATTATAGTAGCAAAATGACAAGAGACATCATAACATGCACCAGATCCAATAGAGCATGACTATGACGTTCGGACATACCATCACACTATGGTGTTCCAGGTGGCGTGTGTTGTGAAACAACTTTCATATTGTCTAAAGTTGTATGCCAAACTCGTAACTCAGATATTCACCTCCACGATCATATCGCAGATACTTTTATCTTCTTGTCACGATGATCTTAAACTTCATTCTGAACTTGCTTGAACTTTTCAAACGATTCAGACTTGTGTTTCATTAAGTAAACATACACTATATCTACCCAAATCATCAGTGAAGGTAAGAAAATAATGATATCCACCACACGCTACAAGACTCATTGGATTGCATACATCAACATGTATCATTTCCAATAAGTCACTTGCCCGCTTCATCAAAACAGAAAAACGGGGTCCTTAGTCATCTTGACCAAGAGGCATGGTTCGCATGTCTCAACAGATTCGAAATCGAATGAGTCCAAAGATCCATCAGCATGGAGTTTCTTCATGCGCTTTATACCAATATGACATTTAGCGCAGTGCCACAAGCATGTGGTACTATCATTATTAACTTTGTATCTTGTTGGCATTAATGTTATGAACATGTGATTACTACGATCAAGTTTCAACAAACCATTCTTACTGGGTGCATCACCGTTGAAGGTATTATTCATGTAAATAGAATAACCATTATTCTCTAATTTAAATGAATAACCGTGTTGCAATGAACATGATCTAATCACGTTCATGCTCAATGGAAAAACACCAAATAACATTTATTTAGGTCCGTCTCTAATCTCGAAGGTAGAGAGAGCGTGCGATGTTGATCACATCAACCTTGGAAACATTTCCAACACACATCGTCACCTCACACTTAGCTAGTTCTCCGTTTATTACGTAGCTTTTATTTCGAGTTACTAACATTTAGCAATCGAACCGGTATCCAATACCCAAGAGCTACTAGGAGTACAAGCAAGGTACACATCAATAACACGTATATCAAATATACTTCTGTCGACGTTGCCAGCCTTCTTATCTACCAAGTATCTAGGGTTGTTCCGCTTCAGCGACCTCTTTCCTCAAAATTGAAGCACTTAGTCTCGGGTTTGGGTTCAACTTTGGGTTGCTTCACTGGAGCAGCAACTGACTTGCCATCCATGGAGTTTCCCTCCTTGCCCTTGCCCTTCTCGAAACTAGTGGTTATACTAACCATCAACACTTGATGCTCCTTCTTGATTTCTACCTTCGTGGTGTCAAACATCACGAATAGCTCAGGGATCATTAATTCTATCCCTGGCATTTTATAGTTCATCACCAAGTTCTAGTAGCTTAGTGAAAGTGACTTGGAGAACTATATCAATCACTATCTTATCTGGAAGATGAACTCCCACTCGATTCAAGCGATTGTAGCACCCAGACAATCTGAGCACATGCTCAACGATTGAGCTATTCTCGTTCATCTTGCAGGCAAAGAATCTTGTTGGAGATCTCATATCTCGCAACACGGGCACGAGCCTGAGATCCTAATTTCAGCTCTTAGAACATCTCATATGTTCCGTGACGTTCAAAACGTTTCAAACCTCAATTCTAAGCCGTAATGCATGACGCACTAAACTATCAAGAAGTCATCAGCACGTACCTGTAAGATGTTCACAACATCTACAAACGACGCTAGAGGGGTTGGTGCACCGAGTGGTGCATTAAGGACATAAGCCTTCTGTGCAGCAACGAGGACAATCCTCAGATCACGGATCCAATCTTCAATACTACCATCCTCTTTCAACTCTATTTCTCTAGGAACATATAAAAATTCAAGGGAGCTACAGCACGAGCTAGTAATCTACAACATAATTTGCAAAGACACTACTGACTATGTTCATGATAATGAGTTCAATTAATCATATTACTGAAGAAATCCCACTCAAATTGACATCCCTCTGGTCATCCGAGTGATACATGATCCAAATTCACAAACTCAAGTCCGATCATCACGTGAGTTGAGGTGGTTACAATGGTGAACATCATCATGTTAATCATATCTACTATATGACTCATGTTCGACCTTTCGGTCTCTTGTGTTCCGAGGCCATGTCTGTACATGCTAGGCTCGTCAAGTTTAACCCGAGTGTTCTGCGCGTGCAACACTAGCTTGCACCCGTTGTATGTGAACGTAGAGTCTATCACACCCGATCATCACGTGGTGTCTCAACACGACGAACTTTCGCAACGGTGCACACTCGGGGAGAACAAAATTTATCTTGAAATTTAAGTGAGGGATCACCTTATAATGCTACCGTCGTACTAAGCAAAACAAGATGCATAAAAGGATTAACATCACATGCAATTCATAAGTGACATGATATGGCCATGAACTTGTGCTTTAGATCTCCATCTTGAAAGCACCGGCATGATCTCCATCGTCACCGGCACGACACCATGATCTCCATCATCTTGATCTCCATCAACGTGTCGCCATCGGGGTTGTCACACCCTGCATGCTTCTACTACTATTGCTACCGTTTAGCGATAAAGTAAAGCATTACATAGCGCTTAATGATTGACACGCAGGTCATACAATAATTAAAGACAACCCTATGGCTCCTACCGGTTGCCGTACTCAGCGACATGCAAGTCATGAAATTCTATACATCACATGATCATCTCATACATCACATATATCATGTCATGTAATTGGCCATATCACATCACAACATACCCTGCAAAAACAAGTTAGACGTCCTCTAATTGTTGTTGCATGTTTTACGTGGCTGCTACGGGTTTCTAGCAAGAACGATTCTCACCTATGCATAAACCACAACGGTGATACATAATTTGCTTTTCAACCTTCTCAAGGACCGCCTTTGTCGAATCCGATCCAACTAAAGTGAGAGAAACTGCCACCCGCAAGCCATCTAGGCAACAAGTTGCGTCGAAGGAACCGGTCTCTCGTAAGCATACGAGTAATGTTGGTTAGGGCCGCTTCATCTCACAATACCGCTGAACCAAAATCCGACCAAGGGAGGAAGCAATCTAAGCATCAACGCCCACAAACCTTTTGTGTTCTACTCGAGATCTCATCTACACATAGACCTAGCTCATGATGCCACTGTTAGGGAACGTTGCATGGGAAACAAAAAATTTCCTACGCACACGCAAGATCTATCCATGGTGATGAGCATGTACGAGAGGGAGAGTGGATCTACATACCCTTGTAGATCGCTAAGTGGGAAGCGTTAAGGAACGCGGTTGGTGTAGTCGAACATCTTCGCGATCCAAATCGCCGAGCGCCCCGCGATCACATCACGATCTGTCCTGCGATCCAATCACGATCCGTCCCGCGAACTCATCACGATCCGTCTCGTGATCTCATCACGATACGTCCCGCGATCTCATCACGATCCGTCTCGTGAACTCATCACGAGCGGTCTCGCGATCTTGTTCACGGTCCTTCCGATCTAGCGCCGAATGGACGGCACCTCAGCGTTCAGCACACGTGCAGCTTGATGACGATCTCCACCATCTTGATCCAGCAAGAGGAAGTGGAGAGGGAGAAGAGTTCACCGGCAGCGTGACGGCGCTCCGGTGATGGTGGTGGAGCAATTCCGGCAGGGCTTCGCCTATGCACTGCGAAAAACCGATCTAGAGGAGTACCGGTGGAACGGGTAGCACGTGGCCGTAAATTCTGGTGCAAAAACCCTCTATTCCACCAATATATATAGGAGGAGAGGAGAGGCTGGACGCAAGGGCTGGCCCTCTTTGGATTCGTCCAAGGCAAGGAGGGAGAGGAGGACTCTCCTCCTCCAATCCTAGTAGGACTAGGATTGCTCCTTTTTGGCCTTTTTCCACCTTTTTCCTTTGGGTCTCTTTCTTCCAGACGCATGGGCTTTATGTGGAGGTTCCACCAGCCCACTAAGGGCTGGTTAATACTTTCCCACAGCCCATGAAGCCTCTTGGTTTGAAATACCCCTCCCAGCGGTCTCCCGGTACACTACCGGCACTCCCGGTACACTACCGATGAGCCCGAAACTTTTCCGGCGACCAAACTTGGACTTCCGATATATGAACCTTTACCTCTGGACCATTCCGGATCTCCTCATGACGTCCGGGATCTCATCCGGGACTCCGAACAACCTTCTGTCACCACCATACACAACTCTATACTACCGAAACGTCACCAAACCTTAAGTGTGTAGACCTTGCGGGTTCGAGAACTATGTAGATATGACCGAGACACCTCTACGGTCAATAACCAATGGCGGGACCTGGATGTCAACATTGGTTCCTACATACTCTAGAAAGATCTTTACCGGTCGAACCTCTATGTCAAGGATTCAGTTAATCCCGTATGATGTTCCCTTTGTTCTTCGGTATGTTACTTGCCCGAGATTCGATCGTTGGTATCTCCATACCTAGTTCAATCTCGTTACTGGCAAGTCTCTTTACTCGTTTCGTAATACAAGATCCCGCAACTAAAAATTAGTCACATTGCTTGCAAGGCTCATTGTGATGTTGTATTACCAAGTGGGCCCTGAGATACCTCTCCGTCACACGGAGTAATAAATCCCAGTCTCGATCCATGCCAACTCAACAGACACCCTCAGAGACACCTGTAGAGCACCTTTATAGTCACCCAGTTACATTGCGACGTTTGATACGCACAAGGTACTCCTCCGATATCTGTGAGTTGCATGATCTCATGGTCATAGGAACATATACTTGACATGCAGAAAACAGTAGCAATAAACTGACACGATCATAAGCTAGGTTTGTAGTTTGGGTCTTGTCCATCACATCATTCTCCTAATGATGTGATCCCGTTATCAAATGGCATCTCATGTCCATGGCTAGGAAACCTTAACCATCTTTGATCAACGAGCTAGTCCATTAGAGGCATACTAGGGACATGGTTTTGTCTATGTATCCACACATGCATCTAAGTCTCCGATCAATACAATTTATAGCATGGATAATAAACGATTATCATGAACAAGTAAATATGATAATAACTAATTTATTATTATGTCTAGGGCATATTTCCAACAGTAGGCGCCTGTAGCTCCACCTCCCGCAGCATGTAGCGCCGTAGCCGGTCCTACCTGAGCCGTCACCGTCGCTCGACTCGACGTGGTTGTCGTTGCCGGCGACCCCGAGCCCCCTCTACTGCCCTCCTAGACACGCACGTGCACGGGCTACCTCCCGGTGCCCTCCGCCCACCAAATGGTCGCCGGAGGCACAACTCCGGCAGGTCGCCGCCGGCCCCGCTCCGGTGGGCGCCGACGTGGCCGGCCATTATGGGCTAATCCCTCTCTTCATTAGGCGCCCAGCCACTGACTAGTGGGCCCCAGCTGCAGGTCAAACCCTGGTCAGCGCGTGAATTAGGCCCATGTCACTAACGTGCGGGCCCTGTACGTCAAGTTTGACCTGGCCTGGTCAACCGACCAGCTGACGTCGTAGTGACGTCAGGCTGACGTCATATTTCATTTTCCAGTTTTTAAATAATTCCAGAAATTGTTTAAAACTTTAAAAATTCATATAAATTAATCTTTAAATTAGATGAAAATAATTTATATATGAAAATTCATCAAAAAATCCAATGAATCCAATGGTGCTATCATCATGCATGTTAGAGCAACCTATGTAGATGAACCTTGACATTTATTAATAGGTTAGTATATGGAATTTGAAATGAAGAATGATTTTGAACCTATATTCAAACTCACTTCAAATTAACCTGGACACTAGTTGCATTAGCTCATCCATACATGCCACCATGTCATGATCATGCATCATACTGTTGCACTTGCGTGTATTGAATGCTATTTATCTGCATTGCGGTAGGCCCTGCTTCTGAGGATACCCCCGAGTATTCCAACGAAGGAGAAAACCTTCCCGCTACCCAGCAAGGCAAGCAACCCCCTTGATCATTCCGATAACATCCCACTCTCTCGCTCCTGCTCTTGTTTATTGCATTAGGACAAACGCTCATATGTCTGTCATACACGGTAGATGAACCTATTCTTTTGCATGACCTGTCATTGTCACTGTAAATAGCTAAACCTTGCAACCTAGCAGACCTAGTAGATGCTTGTGCCATGATGTGCTTAGCTTACTTTGCCTGCTATGCTTGCTATACTTAGAGTTGTGTCAGGTCTGATTCATCCGGGTGATGAACTAGAGTGAAACATTGTTGTTCCGATGTGATAAGCTTATGATGAATCTGATTTGCTAAAGGTAGCGATGAGAGGCTATGTAGGAGTACATAGCGGGTTCTCTCATTGGGACCATTCTTAGGAACTGAGTTCCGTGTTTGTGATCCAAGACTAGTTACTACCACACATTGGGTTCCGGTAACTCGACCCCTCTCGACTTATTAGTCGCTTAGTCCTTAGTCTAGGAGTTGCAAGTAGTTTCTTGTGTTTATAGCATGTTGGAGGTCGTGCGTAGCGCTGACCCTAGGGGTGGGTTACGACGTGGTAGGCAGTGGCAGGGTGTACCAAGGGTCACCCGAATGATGGGATTGGGAACCCTGCGCACATCGTTTGGGGCCGTAGCGGAAACTTCGGTCGGACTTCCGTGCAGGTTTAGTCTCAAATAGGCGATAGCCTGGACTAGAGGTCTTATGTGATTAACGGTCATGGTCGACTCCCTCGCTGGGCTTCCGCTTGAAGGTTGTCGAGGTGCATGGTTTTATGAGCACACAGTGATAAGTGGCGAGAGCGTGTGTGAATAAGTACACCCCTGCAGGGTATGAAACTATTCGAATAGCCACATCCTCGGATACGGACTACATGGAAAGCTTATGTTGTTCATAGATAATCAAATGGATACTCATAAAAATATCAAGACAAGTGTGAGTACCGTGGATGGCGCTCGCCCAGGAGAGGGAAGTGAATCCATGGTGGTGTATTGTCATGGAGTTAGTGGACTCGTGTGCGATATCTAAAATGTAAACAAATAGTTAAAAGTGTGTAGTGTAGGTTAGCCATGAGTCAAAGCTGGCATTGCTGCATAAACTCCACCACCACCACCCCCTTGTTGATACATGAGGATGAATAGACTAGGTCTGTTTTAAAGACTTGCAGAGTATGTTTGTACTCACGTTTGCTTAATAAATGTTGCAGATGAGACCTAGGACCCATCAGGTGGGTTCTTTCTATATGTCGACGATGCCGAATAGCTGGTGTCCCAGCTACGACCTATGCCCTGTGGCGGGCTGTAGATAGTCAGGCCATGTGCCTTTTTCCCCTTTCATATGTTTGTACTCAGACAACTTTCTGCTTCCGCTTGGTTTGTATGAACTTGTTTGTATGACTTGAGTGTCGGGTCATGTGACCCCTACCTGTAAGAACATATTATCCAAGGCTCGTCTAAGCCTCTTAAATAAAAGTTGTGTTGTTGTATGGTTATGTTGTGATGCCATAGTTGTATCTATGCATATCGGGCATGTCGTGCGTACGTGTGACGTGCAATGGTATGTATGGGATCCGACACCTAGTCGTGTGCCTTTAGTAGTACTCTTTACGAGAAACTGCCTCTTTGTGTTTCCACCGAGCCATGGTAGCTTGCTACTGCTCCGGACACATTGATTGACCGGCATGTATCCTTCTTTGCTGTTGTGTTTGTCCCTTCGGGGAAATGTCTCGCGGTGTAATGGAGTCCTTGTAGCTTGCTATGACTCGTCTACACATGCTTGAGGCTGACACCTGCATTGCTGGGTTACGTATGCCTGTTTCTGTACGGATGTGACACTTGGGTTCTATGACTAGTCATGTCGGCCTGGGTTCTCTATCGTTTGATTGCCAGCGACATGTTCACATACGTGAGCCAAAAGACGCAAACGGTCCCAGCTAAGGTAAGGTTGCAGCCGTGGAGCTTACCGTGCGTGAGGCCGCAAAGTGATGTGATATGTTACAGTCTGGATTCATATGACTTAGGATCGGGGTCCCGACAAGATTGCACCGGTACAAATTAAGAACTTGATGATATGAGTCCCTTGAAATAATTTAAGAGGACAAGAATGAAAATGAATGTCTTCTAAGATATCTTCAACACTCCGGATAGAATAGAGAGGGATGAATAAACAAGAGAGACTTGGAAAAGAAATTCCCACATGGAAACCATTGAACGAATGAGAAAGGATATGATGAGCACCGAAGCTTGAATTGAATCCACCGGGGAAGAAAAACAACGATGAATACTAATAAATGATAACATGAGCACTCAACATCTTCATAAAGAATCACCGGGGAAGAATAACAACAAGAACAAGGAATATGAGGATAGATCTTGAAATGAAAATCTTGAGAATCTCCACAAGAAATCACCGGCAAGAAATCTTAGCGGAAGCATTGATGAAGAGAAAGCACTTGGATGAGAATTTAAATATTGAAGAAAAAGGGTGGGAGGGTGGGAAAACAAAGAAAACTTGGAACAGATGAGACAACTCCGAAACGAAATATGAGGATTGATCTTGCAATATTGAAGAGGATAGAATTATCTTTAAGAGAAGCACACCGGTAGGAAAAGAATTGATATGATAACTTGATTGAGCAAAAGAATTATCAAACCCACAGAAATATGAGAACACTACTTCGGAAAGATATGAAATCACCACTTGACATCGAAGCAACTCGAATTACCATATTCAAAACAAAATGAAGGATGAGGCTTACGAAACAAGCCAGAACAAATACATACCCACTATGTACTTGTTGGAAAGATAATCCTATGTACCTACTTGAATTCCCACCTAAGAACTTCCGAAAACTTTCTGGTTATGCAATTCGGTGTGGGGGATACAAGGAGGAAATATCTCACACAACTAGCAAGACTACACCCCAAGTGTATCCATCCTTCAACACATACCCAGAGGCTTTCGCAAATCCATCTAACTCAGATCCTCGAAAGCACAATGATACTAACCATGGTGGTACCCCGGACGCCTCCCCAGTACTGGGTGACTCCGACCTTATCTCACCACGACAAGTATTGAAGCAATTCCGAACACCTCCGTCCAGAGATACTAAGGAAGCTGAATGATAACGATGTGCCAAGAATTCCCTGGAGCTCAACTCCGCGGAAGAAATCAAGTCAGACAGGAGGCACCAAGACAGAACCCTGTCACATCGGTATCATATAGACTCCAAAATACCCGCGTGATCCTAAAAAAAATTTGAGCGAGAAGAGGAGTAGAATCAAAATTCCTAAGTCGAATACCTCACCAGAGCATAGAAGAGGAGTAAAAAGAATCCTACTCTCCGATATAACTAGACTCAAAATAGATTTTTACTAGACTCGACTCGGCCAAGTTCGATCAATCAAGGGGGCTCCTACGTCGGTACAGGCTCTGATACCAACTTGTCACGCCCAAGATGCGACCCTATCCTTATTTTGGCACGAGGGCCTCGATAGGGATAGGAGCGCATCTCGTCATGTTGCAAGAATGGATATCATTACAAGTACATGTATAGAAGAGGTGAGTATATGGAATTGGCTTACACTCGCCACAAGCTACATCACTATCACATCAAAACAACAACATGTTCAAACATCATACAGAAGAGCAGGGTCCAACTACGGACGAAAACAAACGACAAAATGGCATCCATACTTGCTATCACAGGCTGCCCCCTGGAACCAATCCTAGAATGATGAAGAAGAAGAACTCCAAATCAAACAAGCAATGTGCTCACGTCAAAGCATCGCATTACCTATACCTGCAACTGTTGTTGTAGTAATCTATGAGCCACGGGGACTCAGCACTCTCATTTCCAAGGGTATCAAAACTATTAAAGCTTAATGGGTGAGGTATGGTTAAGTGGTGAGGCTACAACAAGTGACTAAGCATGTTTGAGTGGCTAACTTACGAGTACAGAAAGTAAAGTATGGTGGTCTACGCATAACGGACGTGAACTAGTAATGATCACTAAATGATCCTGAACACCTACTTACGTCAATCATAACCCCACCGTGTTCTCTCTCGGATAAGGACTCACGAGAAGAGATAGTCATGGTTACGCACAAAGTTGGTGTATTTTATTAGAGTTTACTTCAAGTTTGCTATGACCGGGTGTTAAACAAAGTATCCAAGTTTGCCACATAACCGTGGGCACGGCTTTCCGAAAGATTTAACCCTGTAGGGGTGCTCCAACTCGTCCGTCACAAATTAACCACACGCAGCGGGAATAACCTTGACCACGGATCTCGTGATCATCCTATGCAATTTCAAAGGAAATCCGACACCTTGAGATATCCCAAAGAAGATCAGAGTTCCTCACTCAAGAAGTTTGAGAAAGGTAAAACAAATCCAGCAAGGCCGCCCGACGTGTCGACGAACCCGATAGGAGCCGCGTATCTCGTTCTCAGGACACGACAGATAAGCGAAGCATACGATGGCCTGATAGAAATCTCACGAGTTGCCCCGGGTTGGCCCCGCACGGTGCTCTAGTTTGGACCAACACTCATGAGGAGCACTGGCCCGGGTTGTTGATTAAGATCCGCGGGTGCCGACGGGTCCCTATGCAATTTTATTAGTTATTAGGAAAATCTAGTACCAATGTTGGGCCTTGCCAGACAAGCTTTATCCTAAGACAAAAATCAAGGGGGTCCCCATAACAACCCCGAGCATGTTAGGAGCGCTCAATTATGGAACATAACACCGGTTCACAAGTAACTAGGGAGGCAAGAGTGGAACAAAACACCAAGCAAAAGGCCAAGCCTTCCACCCTTTACCAAGTGTATAAGTGCATTAAATTAAATAGCAATAATATGTGATATAAAAAAAGAATGTCCATGTTGTCACATGGAAGCAATTGCAACTGCAGCAAGAAACGCTATAAGAAGGGCTGAGCAAGCGGTAACATAGCCAAACAACGGTTTGCTGGGATGTGGAGGGGTTAGAGGCTTTCATGGCAATGTTGGGAGGCTTGACAAACAAGTGGTAGGTAGCGTGACATAGCGAAAGAAAATGAGACATCTAGCATGGCAATGATAGTAATGGTATCCAGGGAAATGTCTCATCTTGCCTGAGATCCCGCTCGGAAGAAGAACGAGTCCATGAAGAAGACGAGCCAACGTAGTCGATCGAATCCTCACACTCCAAAAACTTTCGGAACTCTATCGAGAACAAGCAATCCGGAAACAATAATCAACACACAGAACACCACAACACATGCATGACATGATGCGCAAACAAATATGATGCATGACCGGTTTAAATATGCAAGGCATGACAATTCACATCAAACAACTACTACACATTAAATGAAGCTCAATATGCAACGATTTGCATATTGACGAAACTCCACGTTCGAATTATTTAGTTCACTCCCGTTAGGTACTCATCAATATTAAATGTTGTTTAACATGGGTGGTCATGGCATAAGGCGAAGATGGAATTAAGCAATTTAAATGGAGAAGGACAACATACATATAACAAAATAATAACTCTCCATATTATGAGAAAGTGGTTAATGTTGTTTAACATGGCAAACGGTGAAGCACAAATAACTACAACATCTAGCCATTTTAAATGAGGCCGGAAGCAATATATATCATTTTCGAAACAACCCCATATGCATATTATGAATTTGGTCCAGATCTAGCCTCACACAATTTTAGAGTTGTTAAATAGCAAAATAAATGTCACCATGAGATTCTACACATTTTTTTCTTGTCAAGTTACATATATAAAACATTTGCATCGGAGCTACGATTCAAAAGTTATTAAACAATTCATTTTGGACATGGCATTTTGCACAAAATAGCAGGCTTAAGCATTTTAACCATGTCTGAAAGTGGGTTTTTTGTGAAACTACATAAAATTCTAAGCATTCTACATATATAAAACATTTTCATCCGATGCACGGTTATTTAGTTATGAAAATCCAAAGTTTTTTTTATTGGCCAAATGACCCTAGACAATCTTCATGCACTTCATCTAGACAAAATGGTAGTTGAACAATTTAAACAAATGTTGAAATTGTACCAACAGAAGATAGAACAAATTCTAAACACAATTCATATAAAAATTTGTTTACATTGGGAAAACAATTTGAATGTTGAGAGCGTTTTCAAAATGCATATGCAATGCATTGGACAAGTAACCAAATACATAGATAAAAAAACAAGGTGCAGCCATGGGGATTTGATCCCTGGCCATCCGGGTAAAATAGCAGTGATGCTAACCAGTATGCTACGGTACAGTTATGATGCAACAAAAGGGTACATGAGCTACTCTATCTACTAAAACGGATCTGCCCCTGTAGCACACAAAATGCACAGATGAGAAAAATAAAAGCCAAAATGGGTGTGTCTGGGATACGAACCCCAGACCCCCTGGATGAGCATCTCGCTGGGCTACGAGTCCAACTAGGAAGGAGGTTCTGGCACAATATGGCTTCGAGTAGGAAAGAGGCGACGGGCGGGGCGGAGGCTCATGTCTGGCCAGATCGGGCCGGTTGGTGGAGGACTTGGGGGATTCGCGGCCCACACGGGCGCTGGAGCCACAAGCATGACTGAGAGAGTCAACTCGGATCGCTCGAGCGATCCTGCTTGATCCCCATGCACGCGGGACGAACAGAGGAGGCGGCGACCTCCTGCGGGTGCAGCGGCAGGGTCCAGCGAGGGTGGAGCCAAGGCGGAAGCGCAGACGAACGCGGGGTTTGGCGGACCGGGCGCAGTACGGCGATCTCCGGCAAGGCTCTTGATGGGGAACATTAGATGAAAAATAATGATAGTCATATGTCAGATTTGTTTGGCTACTTCTAGATGCTTCCACACTAGTGTAGTATTTATGTTCTTTCCTATCTTACCTACTGTTTGCTAGAGTCCTCTAGTTGTGAGTAGCTATGAGTAGAATGGTGAATCTTAGGTAATGTTTTCTAGAGTGTTCTAGCCATAAGTAGAAGTACGTAAAGGCTTCCCAAAGCCCTATAAATAGAGGTCCTCACCTCTAGTTTGTAAGCAGACTATGTACCCACTATCTATAATAGAACTAGTTGTTCCTATCTAAGGTCTTGGACAAGATCTTGTGCTCTAGGAGTTTTGGATTGAACTCCTGCTGCCATATTAGCCTCCACTCGCCTCTAGAGCGATATCTAGCTCAGCACGTTGAAGTAGTTCCTTCAACACTTGTGTTGTACACATTATAGCAGCAAGGTGGAGTTGCTCCTCTACAACCTTGTGCTGCTTCCGGTGGTATCAGAGCCCCGTTGATCCATACAACTTCTTGTTGTATTCTTTGAGAGCAAGCTGCAGCAAGCAATGGAGCAATTGGAGAAGAGGATGGATGCTGCAAAACAACAAATCAAAGAGCTACGTGAAGATCTCAATCGAAGATTTGACCAGTTGGTTGAGATGATAAGAAAGGGTGTTCCCGCTGCTGCCAATGAAGGAGATTCATCTAAAGAAGAAGACGTTCAACAAAGAATGAGAAGTAATCTTGGAGGAAGACCACCCCAACAACGTGTTGGTTAACGTACTTCAAGAAGGCCAATTTATGTTGAAGCTTCTGAAGGTGAAGAATATGATAATACCCTTGAAGAAACCGATCCCTATGCATATCGGAGATTACCCAACCCTACATATGCAAGGGATACATACAAGGTGAAAGCTGAGGTCCCAACTTTTAATGGAAATGTCGATATTGAAGGGTGCCTTGATTGGTTATATGAAGTGGAGACTTTCTTTGAGGTGATGGAGGTCCCGGAAGATCGTAGAGTTCCTTTGGTCGCATACAAGCTGAAAGGAGGAGCCAGTGCATGGTGAAACCGCGTTCAAGAAGAGCGCAGGCTGAGAGGAGAACCTCGTGTGAGAACTTGGTGGCAAATGAAAAGTCTTTTGAAAGGGAGGTTTTTACCCGCTGATTATGACCAGATCCTGTTTATCCAATTTCAAAATTGTGCTCAAGGGAATAGGACTGTTTCAGATTACAAGGAGGAGTTTCGCTACAAGTGAGGTGCAACCTTGCCGAAACTCAGGATCAACAAGTTGCAAGGTACATCAATGGTCTCAATGATGCTATTCAAGATCGATTGATGATGCAACAAATCTGGTCCATTGATCAAGCACAAGCTCTAGCCTTGAAAGCCGAGAGGTTTGTGAGGGCGAGAAAGACAAGTAAGGCTCCATATCCTCCATATCCCCATACCGAAGGCTCGTCTAGGAGTCAGCCTAATAGAGTGGAAGAAAAGACTGCTCCACCAAAGGCAAAACGATCCATCCAGAAGCCAACTAAAAGCAAGGCTAAGTCCAATGAAGGCCCAAAATGCTATAAATGTGGTGAAGAGGGGCACATATCCAGCAGTTTCCCACTAAGCAAATTTGTTAACACAACTATCCATGATGGTGAAGACAATGAGGAGGAATACGAATCTGAAGATGTAGAGGGACAAGAGGTTTGTCAAGAAGAAGGTGAAGAGGTGGTATGCGTGATTCAGCGTCTCCTATGTTCCACACCACAACCTGACGACACACAACGGAAGAAAATATTTGAGAGAAAATGCACAGTGAATGGCAAGGTATGTAAATTAGTGATTGATAGTTGCAGTTGTGAGAATCTTATCTCCCAGACGTTGGTGAAACATTTAAAACTTGAAACCCATGATCACCCAAATCCCTACACTATTGGATGGATCAAGAGAGGAGTGAATATGAGGATCACCAAACAATGCAACCTGCCACTTTCTTTGGGCAAGCATTACCACTCAAATGTGTTGTGTGACGTAGTTGATATGGACACTAGCCATGTTCTTCTTGGGAGACCTTGGCAATTTGATGTGCATACTCTACACAAGGGCAAGGAGAATTCTTACTCTTTCATTTGGAACAAGAGGAAGATCATTATTCTACCAAATAAAACTGATGGTAATATCTCTAAGGAGGAGGGGAAAAGTATGTTAACTATTTCCCACACCTCTAATGAGTTTATGGAAGACTTGAAGGAGGCAGATTTATGTGTTGCACTTATTGTAAAAGGAGAAGAGCACCCGGCTGTTGAAATTCCAGCAAAGGTACGTGGCTTATTAGCAGAGTTTCATAACATACTTGGAGAGCCACAAGGCCTGCCACCGATGAGAGGAATTCAACATAGAATCGACCTAATTCCGGGAGCAAGTCTTCCTAACCACCCACACTATCGAATGAGCCCAAAAGAACATGATATATTGAAGGAGAAAGTGGAGGAATTGCTGCAAAAGGGGCACATTCGAGAAAGTATTAGCCCATGTGTTGTACCAGCCCTGCTCGCGCCAAAGAAAGATGGATCTTAGCGCATGTGTACGGACAGTAGATTCATTAACAAGATCACTGTAAGGTATAGATTCCCTATTCCCCGTCTAGATGATATGTTGGATCAGCTTAGTGGAGCAAGAGTGTTCACAAATCTATATTTAAGAAGTGGTTATCATCAAATCCGTATCAAACCTGGGGATGAATGGAAAATGGCCTTCAAGACAAAGGAAGGGTTGTTTGAATGGCTAGTCATGCCATTTGGACTCTCAAATGCACCAAGTACCTTCATGCACTTAATGAATCAAGTCCTTCGACCCTTCTTATCCCATTTTGTTGTGATCTATTTCGATGACATCTTGATCTATAGCAAGGATGAGGATGAACACTTTGGCCACATTCGGAAGGTGCTAGAAGTACTAAGGGAAAATGAGCTCTACGTCAACTTGAAGAAATGTGTTTTCCTACAAACACAACTTCTTTTCCTAGGGTTTATCATAACATGTGACGGTATTCGTGTTGATGATTCTAAGGTTGAAGCAATCCGAGAATGGCCAACTCCGAAGACCATTTCTGAGGTAAGAAGTTTTCATGGCCTTGCAACTTTCTATAGGCGATTTGTGAAGAATTTCAGCACTATCATGGCACCAATTACAGAGTGCCTGAAGAAAGGAAAGTTCCAATGATAGAAGCGGTTGAAGCTAGTTTCAATGAGATCAAGCAAAAGCTCTCACGAGCTCCTCTCTTGGTTCTACCTGATTTCAGTAAGACTTTTGAGTTGGAATGTGATGCAAGTGGGGTAGGCATTGGAGCTGTTCTATCTCAAGAAAGGAAGCCCATCACTTTGTTTAGTGATAAGTTGAGTGAAGCTAGATAGAAATGGAGTACCTATCAGCAAGAATTGTATGCCGTTTTTAGAGCCTTGAAGACTTGGGAAGTCTATTTGCTGCCTAAAGAGTTCATTGTTTATAGTGACCATCAATCCTTGAAACATTTTAGAAAACAGAAGCATATTGATCGCATGTTAGCAAGATGGGCAGCATATCTGGAGAGATTTAACTGTCTCATCATGCATAAATCTGGAACAACTAACCGAGTGGCCGATGCTTTGAGTCGTCATGCATGCCTCCTCACTTCTTTTGAGGCTGAACTTCCAGGCATAGATCAAATAAAGGAGTTGTATGAGGATGATGAAGACTTTGGCCATGTTTCGGTAAAGCACATCAGGGGCCAGCCATTAGGTGATGACTATTTGGTGCAGGATGGCTACCTCTTCAAAAATGATCGTTTGTGCATCCCAAGGAGTTCTCTACGTGACAAACTAATTAGAGAACTCCATTCAAGTGATCTTAGTGGCCATGTTGGACGAGACAAGACTATGGCTAACCTGGAAGCTCGCTACTTTTGGCCACAACTAAAGAGAGATGCTGGAAAGTTTGTTCAGCGATGCCCTATATGTCAAACCTGCAAAGGCCAAATGCAGAACACAGGGTTATACATGCCTTTGCCCATTCCTGTTGCTCCATGGGAGGACATCTCTATGGACTTCGTCTTGGGTTTGCCAAGAACAAGACGAGGGAGTGATGTTGTCTTTGTGGTCGTGGATAGATTCTCTAAGATGGCTCATTTCATCCCATGCCGCAAGACAACGGATGCTCATCATGTAGCAAACCTATTCTTTCGAGAAGTGGTAAGACTTCATGGAGTTCCAAGGTCCATCGTCTCAGACCGTGATAGCAAGTTTCTTGCTGCATTTTGGCTCACTTTGTGGAAGCAGTTCAACACTGAATTGAAATTTTCTAGCATTGCCCATCCACAAACAGATGGACAAACTGAAGTGGTGGACAAATTTTTGGGTAATCTGATCCGGTGCATTTGTGGAGAAAGAAAAGGACAATGGTATTTGGCTTTATCTCTTGCAGAGTTCTCCTACAATAACTCCAAGCATAGGTCCACAGGAAGGAGTCCTTTTTTCTTTGTCTACACTAAAGTTCCAACACATGTGGTGGACCTGGTGAAGCTACCATCAAGGGGAAACTCAAAATCAGCACTGTCCTTTGCTGATAATTACACTGAGTTATTTGAAGAAATTCGTGGTGTTTTGGAAGCACAAAATCAGAAATATAAACAACTTGTTGACTGCAAAAGGAGGCCGAAATCATTCCAAGTTGGTGATAAGGTGATGGTCTACCTCCGAAAAGAGAGGCTACCTTTAGGTGTTAAGGGGAAGCTTCGGCAGCAAAAGTATGGTCCCTTCTCTATCGTGAGGAAGATAAATGATAATGCTTATGTGATAGATCTTCCAAGCGACATGGGTATATCCAACACTTTCAATGTTGCAGACTTGACTCTCTACCATCCAGAAGAAGCGCTCTATGAAGATAACTCGAGGGCGAGTTCCAAACAACAAGGGGAGAATGATAAGGAACACTAGATGAAAAATAATGATAGTCATATGTCAGATTTGTTTGGCTACTTCTAGATGCTTCCACACTAGTGTAGTATTTCTGTTTTTTGCTATCTTACCTACTGTTTTCTAGAGTCCTCTAGTTGTGAGTAGCTATGAGTAGAATGGTGAATCTTAGGTAATGTTTTCTAGAGTGTTCTAGCCATAAGTAGAAGTATGTAAAGGCTTCCCAAAGCCCTATAAATAGAGGTCTTCACCTCTAGTTTGCAAGCAGACTATGTACCCACTACCTATAATAGAACTTGTTGTTCCTATCTAAGGTCTTGGACAAGATCTTGTGCTCTAGGAGTTTTGGATTGAACTTCTGCTGCCATATTGGCCTCCACTTGCCTCTAGAGCGATATCTAGCTCAGCACGTTGAAGTAGTACCTTCAACACTTGTGTTGTACACATTGTAGCAGCAAGGTGGAGTTGCTCCTCCACAACCTTGTGCTGCTTCAGGTCTTGCGGGCAAAGCTTCAGGCGGAGGTCCATGGCGGCTTCCTGCGAGAGTTAGAGAAAGAGAGACCACGTGAGGGAGAGAGAAGGAAGGAAAAGGCAGCGTGGGGCTTGACCTGCAGTGTCCAGCGGGCTCCGGTGAGCGGGCAGGTTCGCCGGCGTCGCGAGGCAGGCAGGGTCGGGCACTGCTCGCTACTGTACGGGAACGACGACGCGTTCTCGGGCTCAGGCAAGGGTCAGGGCGCTTAGGAGGTGGCGCTTGTTCGCCAGGGCTGCTCCGACGAGGGAGCTGTGGGAGGAGGAGCTCGAGCTCTCTTCTCCTTGAGGCTGCGGTGCGAGGAGGCCCGGGATCGAGGCCTCGGATGCCTGTGAGCTGCTGGCTTGCGCTGGTTGGAGAGGGGATGGAAGGATGGATGCGGTTGGCTGGGGATGGATCCCGAGAGAGAATGAAGTGGGTGGCGGCGCTAGGGTAGGATGGATAGGACAGCTCTCCTAGAAGTTAGGGTTGGACTGATTAAGTAGGTAGGGATTAGGTTAGGAGGGTTCTATTTTTGACTGTCAGATCTCGATCGAACGGCGCAGAACGGAGGAGGGCTAGCTGGGCTACGGTGGGTTGTGGAGAGGGGGTGTGGGCTGAGAAGAGAAGGAGATTGAGCCCGTGAAACGAGTTTAAAACACTGAAAAACGTCCGACGAATAACTGATGACCGCACTGCTACGGTTGACCGACGGGGTATCAAACGAACTCGGAATGCGACGAAATTCGACAGGCGGTCTACCTACAATATGATAAGACCGCACACCAGGTTTTGACCCAATCCAAGAATATTTTTCGCACGCTTTAAAAACGGTTTTTTTAACAATGTCGCGGGCGCGGGCGCGTGTGGTTGGTCTCAAAAGGTTGACGACACAAATGGAGAGAACCGGCAGCTACTCACGGATGCAAGTTTTCGAAAACGAGTGACGATGCTATGCAGATGATGTGAATGATGCAATGACGAATGCGACAACTAGACGAAACACAGACGAGAATGGAAATAAAAGGGGAATCTTCTGGAGTGTCGGTCCTAGGCTATTACAACGGTATCTGTGGATTCGGCTCGCCGTGGAGTGTGATTGATTGCTCGAGGGGGAGTAAAGACTTTTCTATTCTGTTTGGGAACCACCTATAATGTATCTAGCAATGAAAGTATTGTGAGCTACTTCGTCGTTTTCGTTGACAGGAAAAGCATGCCACTCAAAATATTCTCTCTAAATACGAACCTTGAGCTCTGGCACCTCTACAAATCCCTACTTCCCTCTGTGAAGGGCCTATCTATTTACTTTATGCAATTTTTATTTTTGCATTGAATCTCCATCTTCTCTTATAAGCACCAACTAGGGGGCACTATGATCGTACTTGAGCATTGGGCATGGCTAATATTTGATTGTGTTTCATGAATGGACCAATGATTGAGCATGATGGGCTAGGGATAACTTTCTTTAGTGTTGATATTTTGAAAGACATGATTGCTTGTTGACATGCTTGAGTATTGAAGTCATTGTGTTAAAACTAGACTATTGCTTTGAATCATTTACAAGTCCTAATGTCCATGTTGTACAAGAAGAAAATAATATGATGAACATTTTAGGCAGCATTCCACATCAAAAATTCTGTTTTTATCATTTACCTACTCGAGGACGAGCAGGAATTAAGCTTGGGCATGCTGATACGTCTCCAACGTATCTATAATTTTTGCTTGTTCCATGCTGTTATGTTATCATTCTTGGATGTTTTACAATCATTTTACCACAACTTTATATTATTTTTGGGACTTAACCTATTAACCCAGAGCCCAGTGCCAGTTTCTGTTTTTTTCTTGTTTTTGAGTTTACAGAAAAGGAATATCAAACGGAGTCCAAACAGAATAAAAATTTACGTGATTTTTTTGGACCAGAAGACACCCATGGATCTTGGAGATGAAGCCAGAAGATTCCCGAGGAGGCCACAAGCCTCAAGGGCACGGCCACCACCACAACCCCCCCCCTTGGGCATGCCCACCAGGCTTGTGGGCCCCTCGGGGGTCCGCCAACCTCCCTCTCAGCTCTATAAATCCTCAAATATTCCAAATAAAACCAACGCAGAACCTAGATCGGGAGTTCCGCCACCGCAAACCTCCGGAGCCACAAAAAACCAATCGGGGGCCCGTTTTCGGCACCCTGTCGGAGGGGGAAACCATCACCAGAGGCCATCTTCATCATCCCGGCGGTCTCCATGACGAGGAGGGAGTAGTTCACCCTTGGGGCTGATTGTATGTACCAGTAGCTAGGTGTTTGATCTCTCTCTCTCTCGTGTTCTTGAGATGACACGATCTTGATGTATCGCGAGCTTTATTGATATAGATGAATCATATGGAGTTTTCCCCTCTCTATCTTGTGATGAATTGAGTTTTCCCTTTGAAGTTTTCTTATCGGATTGAATCTTTAAGGATTTGAGAACACTTGATGTATGTCTTGTGATGGAATATCTGCGGTGACAATGGGATGTTCTATTGATCTACTTGATGTATGTTTTGGTGATCAACTTGCGGGTTCCGTGACCTTGGGAATCTATGCATAGGGGTTGGCACATGTTTTCGTCTTGACTCTTCGATAGAAACTTTGGGGCACTCTTTGAAGTTCTTTGTGTTGGATTGAATATAATGAATCTGAAATTGTGTGATGCATGTCATATAATCTAGTCCATGGGTACTTGTGGTGACATTGGAGTATCTAGGTGACATTAGGGTTTTGGTTGATGTGTATCTTAAGGTGTTATCTTAGTACGAACTCTAGGGCTGTTCGTGACACTTATAGGGATAGCTCATAAGATTGATCAGAAAAGATAACTTTAAGGTGGTTTCGTACCCTACAATAATTTCTAGGTTTGTTCTCCGCTATTTGTGACTTTGGAGTGGACTCTTTGTCGCAC
This sequence comes from Hordeum marinum, assembly GCA_022496015.1. Classification (NCBI taxonomy): domain Eukaryota; kingdom Viridiplantae; phylum Streptophyta; class Magnoliopsida; order Poales; family Poaceae; genus Hordeum; species Hordeum marinum. Next base: position 181,533,948 of record CM039672.1, read on the forward strand.
GTGAGGGATTCACATATGATTCAACTATGTTAGTATTGTTGAGAGATTGCACTAGTTAAAGTATGAACCCTAGGCCTTGTTTCTAAGCATTGCAATACCGTTTGTGCTCACTTTTGTTACTTGTTACCTTGCTGTTTTTATATTTTCAGCTTACAAAAACCTATATCTACCATCCATATTACACTTGTATCACCATCTCTTCGCCGAACTAGTGCGCCTATACAATTTACCATTGTATTGGGTGTGTTGAGGACACAAGAGACTCTTTGTTATTTGGTTGCAGGCTTGTTTGAGAGAGACCATCTTCATCCTACACCTCCCACTGATTGATAAACCTTAGTTCATCCACTTGAGGGAAAATTGCCGCTGTCCTACAAAACTCTGTGCTTGGAGGCCCAACACGAGTCTACAAGAAGAAGGTTGTGTAGTAGACATCACCGATCTCCTCCATCCTTGCATCCCGAGGTAGATCTCCTCCTTCCCTATCTTCTCCCCTGGCTCTTTCCTCGTAGTTTTGCTTTGGGTGGTCAAGGAGCCTCAGATTCCCTTCTCTATCTTAGGATTTCTCATCGTGGTGGTCGGGGATTCGCCATGCCGAAGATCAAGCACACCAGGCACAAGACCCCCGTGGGCTTGTCTTCTCAAACCTCCCATGGTGCTGGGTTCGATGACTCCCAAGAACAGGCTCGTGCTCACAAGCGCCTTGCCAAGCGTCCCATTTGTGGACCTGCTTCATCCTCGGAGGGTTTCGACTATGAAGACGATATGGAGTATGAAGAACGGTCTGAGTTTGTTGGTATCCGTAGAAATGTTCCAAAGTCGGGCACTCGAATGTCCTCGTACATGCCTCCTCCACCTCCGGATCAGCCTCAAGGTGATTCTCCCTGCATCTCTCTTGAGCCTCCTCCCTCTCTTGGTCACGAGATAAAGGACTTCACCCAAGTCCCCAAATCTGCTTATCTTAAGTTTTGTCGTGACATTCACCAATTTTCTGTTGAGCATGACTCTATGGATTCTCGTTTTTTGCACAAATGTTCAGGAAGACATTTTCACCACTATCATTGTTCCAAAAGGTCTATCTGTTCATCACTATATTGACTTAGAGCATATTCGCACTCTTCCGGCGAAATATCCGGGTGCCATTAATCTCATAGAGTCTTTTGGTCTGGCTGCACCATTTGCTTTTAAACATGATTTTAATCATGCTGCCACTAGATGACTTCGATGACTTCCGACACCGAGCTCTCAGCCTGTTATGCTTAGTTTTTCGCCGCTCTTGGCTTTCCTGCCACTGGTTTCAAAATGGGTCTTTTACATCCGTGTCCTTAACTGGAACCCACTACTCATATTGCCCCTAATTTCAAAGCCTGCTCAAATCTGCCCCTCCGCCGTTAGGTGCCCTTGCAGAAATGCCCTTCGGCGTCGTTACCCTCCGGTCAAAGCCGGTCAAAGGTCTTTGACCGTCCTGGAAAAAATAGCATAAAAATCTAAAAAAATCTGAAATTTTGTGGGATCAAAGATACTCAGGTTCACAAGATGCGTGCAAATTTTTGTGCTGTTTGGACATTCTAGGAGATCGTGGCAAAGAAAAAACATTAAATATGTACGCTTATGAACAGTAAATTCAAAGAAATGCAAGAAAATTCAAAAAAAATATGAAAAAATTTGGCATCAAAGAGGCTCGGGTCTGCAAATTGTGTGCAATTTTTTGTTGTGTTTGGACACTGTAGGAGCTCGTGGAGAAAAAAATTGGCTCAGGAAAAAACTTTGGAAAAAATGACTATTTTCTTTTTTTTGCTAGAGCTCCTCGCATGTCATTTGATTACAAAAACTTGCAAGCACCTTGTGCACCCAAGCCTCTTTGATGTCAAAAAATTCATATTTTTTGAATTTTCTTGCTATTTTATTTCAATTTACTGTTCACAAGAGTACACATCAACTGTTTTCCTTGCCACGAGCTCTTGGAGTGTCCACATAGCACAAAAATTTGCATGCGCCTTGTGGACATGAGTATTTTATATCTCACAAAATTTTAAATTTTTTAGATTTTTTTGCTATTTTTTCAGGACGGTCAAAGCCCTTTGACCGGACGGTAACGGAGCGGAAGGGCATTTCTGTAAGGGCACCTAACGGCGGAGGGGCAAATTTGAGCAGGCTTTGTAATTGGGGGTATATATGAGTAGGTGGTTCGAGTTAGGGATAGAAATACAAATGGCCCTTTCAAAATCCATAAGAGTGATCCAAATAATGCACCTAGAGCCATTGAAGCATGTGGCTATCTTTTAAAAGACATTGATGATCTTGATGACGATGAAAAGGGCAAAGATCTAAATGAAGTTTCTATTTGGAGGTCTCCCTTGTTCATTATTTTTAGTGCGTCATTCGCACCATCTATCCCAAGATGGGTGACAAGGGGACTTGTAGCGGGTATTGCATTGATCTCATGACTCATCTTAATGAACATCCTAAAGGGAAGATCAATGTCCCTCATTTTCTATGGCATGAGATTCGCCTCGCTAGTTTTCAATACAAGCGAGCCTTTCCTCATGCTCCTTTTATTCAGGATCTCATTGAGCATGTGGCCCCCTTTCCCATTGCTCGAACTCATGTGCATCACAAATGGGTCATTACCCCTCACATGGTGGATGATTGGGCTCCCAAGAAATCCTCATTCGCTATTGCTTGATGGGCTGCTGCTCGTTCTCGTCTTGCCTCCTCTGGCTCTGCCTCTTTCGGTCGCTTTGCTCGTTTTCTTGGGAAGGCCCATTCTGCCATGATGAACGCTTTCTCTTTTTAGTGCTCACAAAACGACGATGTGGTCACTCGCATGATATCCTCTAAGAATGCTTTAAATGCTCGTCTGAGAGACTCTCAAGCAACTGATATGAGTGAGGATGAGGGTCCTCCTGATGCTCCTCCTTCCGACTTTGGTTTCCCTTCTGGCCCTGAGTGGGTTGATTTCCTTGACGAGGCAGGAGGCAGTGGCACTCATGGTAGTGACGATGATGATAGTGATCTATGATTACGTGACTGGTTTCTCTGGTCCTTCCCTTTTACGTACTTGATGCCAAAGGGGGAGGAGATTATCTTATTATTTGATTTGTTAGTCTTCATGGCACTATGTAATGATATTTATGGATGGTGAACCATTATGCTATGCTATCTATGATGAATGCTTTTTATGTATGATGAACCATTATGCTATCTATGAGTGCTTGTGTTATCATGAGATATTCTTTTATGTCGACATATTGATCTATGTGATATGTTTGATGCACTCATTATCTTGTAAGGGGGAGCTCCTGCCCATAATTATTTTCACTATGCATACAATAAGGGGGAGCTATCTATCAAATCTCTTCTAAGCTGTCTAAAGTCTACTTTATTTTTGGGAGCTATATGTATGTTGTCATCAACTACCAAAAGGGGGGAGATTGAAAGTGCAATGATGCCCTTAATCATATTTTGATGTTGTTGACAACATAAATATAGGGAACTAATCATTTTCATCAAGTGCCTCTCAGGTTTAGTTCCCAAGAGACTGTTGTGCGGGTCGTGACTAAGATATCTAGGATGCTTGAAGTATGGAGAACCAAGACAAAATGCTCTATCTCTTTTTTGTTTACTCTTGAGTATAGGGATCCCGCACTATTAAGAGAGGATCACTGGCTCTCGCAATAGACTTGCTCAAAACATAGGTAAAAGCCTCTTGTGTTTCCTCCCCAGGATGTTCTGCCTTTCTCCGGACATCCGACACCCTTCGATCGTCTAGCCTCCGAATGACCGACGTGCGTCGGATTTCCAAGGCCATCCACCAGAACCGAACCCTCAAATTTCTGGTCCTTCCGGTCGTCCGAGCAACGTCCGGGTGTGGCCGGAAATCCTACGCCACCCACCAGAGCCAAAATGTCAGATGACCATGCCCCGGACGGTCGACACCATCCGGTCGTCCGTATGATGTGCACTGTCTTCCACCGTATGTTGTGCTGACCTGCTCTCTCCTGCTCTTCGGACGACCGACCCCTGTCGGGCGTCCAACACCTTTCGCATGTTCGGACGACCGAGAACTATCGGACGTCCGGCAACTGTGCAGCATAAATGGCTCCAACGGCCCTTTTCTTATCACCACTATATATAGTCTTCTCCCACCTCATATGAGAGTGGTCCAACACAGTGAAGAGATTCCAAGAACACCTTTCTCTCTCATTCTCATTTGCCTACACCAAATCGTAGATCCCAAGTGCATTTGTGAATTTCCTTCAGTGTTGTTCTAGTCAAAAGATAGATCGTCTCTCAACCAAAGTTATTTGTGATTTGAGCAAGTCTTGAGCGGTTCCCTTGATCTTGTTACTCTTGGAGGTTGGAGACTCCTAGGCGGTAGGAGTTCTTCGGAGAGGAATCAAACCATTGTGATTTCCCCCGGAAAGCTTGTGAGGGTTTGGAGGCCACCTCAAGGCCTACCACTAGTGGTTGAGAAATGCCTTTATGGTGTTATCTCAAGGAGAGAATAGGGTGAGCCTTCGTGGCATTGGTGTGCCTTTGTGGTAACATCCACCTCTCTAAACGGTGACGTAGCTTCCCTCTAAGGAAGTGAACATCGTCATACATCCTCGTCTCTCGGAGTTGCGGTTATCCCTAACCCTAACTCCCTACTTGTGGTTACTTGTCTTTGAGTACTTACCTGTATTACTTGTGCTTGGTTATCCACTTACTTTTTGCTTTGTTTAGTACACATAGCTTAACTGCCATCTTTGCAATTGTTAGGCTCACTTTCATATTCCGTAATATTGCCTAAAATTTCTAAGTAATAATTAAAATTAGTAATTGTACCTATTCACCGCCCCCCCCCCTCTAGGTCCATCTCGATCCTTTTCACGCCGAACGTCCTTGCAATGTGCAAGATTGTGAAGGGAGATTGTCCCATGACCCCTTTGTATTTAGGATGTAGACAGGCGTGTGGCCTCTCAGTCGAGCCTAGGGAGGACTACGGAGTGTCGATCAGCCGAGGTCGGGCATTACCTGAGCAAGTGTGTCCAGCCAGAGTTAATCGAGCGTGTTGGCAAGTTTGTGCACCCCTGCAGGGAAGTGTATCTATTCGAATAGTCGTGTCCACGATAACGGATGCTCGGAGTTGTATCCTAATCTTACAACTAGAACCGGAGATTTTGAAATGAATGTGTTGGCTCCAAAATTGCTTTTACGCAAGGAGTCGAGGAAGAATCTCTTGGAGGTTCTTAATACAACTTACTGTTGGAAATATGCCCTAGAGGAAATAAATAAAGTGTTTATTATTGTATTTCCTTGTTCATGATAATCGTTTATTATCCATGCTATAATTGTATTAATTGGAAACATGGATACATGTGTGGATACATAGACAAACACAATGTCCCTAGTATGCCTCTAGTGAACTAGCTCGTTGATTGAACGATGGTTAAGGTTTCCTAGCCATGGACATGAGATGTCATTTGACAACGGGATCACATCATTAGGAGAATGATGTGATGGACAAGACCCAAACTACAAACGTAGCTTATGATCGTATCAGTTTATTGCTACTGTTTTCTGCATGTCAAGTATATGTTCCTATGACCATGAGATCATGCAACTCACAGATATCGAAGGAGTACCTTGTGTGTATCAAACGTCACAACGTAACTGGGTGACTATAAAGGTGCTCTACAGGTGTCTCCAAGGGTGTCTGTTGAGTTGGCATGGATCGAGACTGGGATTTGTTACTCCGTGTGACGGAGAGGTATCTCAGGGCCCACTCGGTAATACAAACATCACAATGAGCCTTGCAAGCAATGTAACTAATTGTTAGTTGCGGGATCTTGTATTACGGAACGAGTAAAGAGACTTGCCGATAACGAGATTGAACTAGGTATGAAGATACCGATGATCGAATCTCGGGCAAGTAACATACCGAAGAACAAAGGGAACATCATACGGGATTAACTGAATCCTTGACATAGAGGTTCGACCGATAAAGATCTTCGTAGAATATGTAGGAACCAATGTGGACATCCAGGTCCCGCCATTGGTTATTAACCGTAGAGGTGTCTCGGTCATGTCTACATAGTTCTCGAACCCGTAGGGTCTGCACACTTAAGGTTTGGTGACGTTTCGGTAGTGTAGAGTTATGTATGGTGGTGACCGAAGTTTTTTCGGTGTCCCGGATGAGATCTTGGACGTCATGAGGAGCTCCGGAATAGTCCGGAGGTAAAGATTCATATATAGTAAGTCCAAGTTTGGTCGCTGGAAAGGTTTCGGGCTCATCGGTAGTGTACCGGGAGTGCCGGTAGTGTACCGGGAGACCTCCGGGAGGGGTATTTCGACCCAAGAGGCTTCATGTGCTGTGGGAGAGTATTAACCAGCCCTTAGTGGGCTGGTGGAATAGCCACAACAGGCCCATGTGGCTGGGGGAAGAGTCCCAAAGGAAAAAGAGTGGAAAAAAGGCAAAAAGGGAGAGTCCTACTCCTACTAGGAGTGGAGAAGGAGTAGGAATCCTCCCCCTTGGCTTCGGCCACCTCCAAGAGGGGCTCAGCCCTGCGCCAGCCCTCCTCCTCCTCTCCTCCTATATATACTGGTGGAATAGAAGGGTTTTGCACAGAATTTACGACCTTGTGCTACCCGTTCCACCGGTGCTCCTCTAGATCGGTTTTCCACAGTGCTTAGGCGAAGCCCTGCCGGAATCACTCCACCACCATCGCCGGAGTGCCGTCACGCTGCCACTGAACTCTTCCTTCTCTCCATCTCCTCTTGCTGGATCAAGACGGTGGAGATCGTCATCAAGCTGCACGTGTGCTGAACGCGGAGGTGTCGTCCGTTCGGTACTAGATCGGAAGGATCGTGATCAAGGCCACGGGACGTTCGTGATTGGACCGCGGGACGGATCGTGAAGAGATCGCGGGACGGATCATGACGAGATCGCGGAACTGTTCGTGGTTAGATCACGGGACGCTCGGCGATTTGGATCGCGAAGACGTTCGACTACACCAACCGCGTTTCTTAACGCTTCCCGCTTAACAATCTACAAGGGTACGTACATCCACTCTCCCTCTCGTAGATGCTCATCACCATGGATAGGTTTGCGTGTGCGTAGGAAAAAATTTGTTTCCCATGCGACGTTCCCCAACAGTGGTATTAGAGCTAGGTTGTTGGTTCGATGAGATCTCGAGTAGAACACAAAAGGTTTGTGGGCGTTGATGCTTAGATTGCTTCCTTCCTTGGTCGGATTTTGGTTCAACGGTATTGTGAGATGAAGCGGCCCGGACCAACATTACTCATACGCTTACGAGAGACCGGTTCCCTCGACGCAACTTGTTGCCTAGATGGCTTGCGGGTGGCAGTTTCTCTCACTTTAGTTGGATCGGATTTGACAAAGGCGGTCCTTGAGAAGGTTGAAAAGCAAATTATGTATCACCGTTGTGGTTTATGCGTAGGTGAGAATCGTTCTTGCTAGAAACCCGTAGCAGCCACGTAAAACATGCAACAACTATTAGAGGACGTCTAACTTGTTTTTGCTGGGTGATGTGATATGGCCAATTACATGATGTGACATATGTGATGTATGAGATGATCATGTGATGTATAGAATTTCACGACTTGCATGTCGATGAGTACGGCAACCGGCAGGAGCCATAGGGTTGTCTTTAATTATTGTATGACCTGCGCGTCAATCATTAAGCGCTATGTAATGCTTTACTTTATCGCTAAACGGTAGCAATAGTAGTATAAGCATGCAGGGCGTGACAACCCCGATGGCGACACGTTGATGGAGATCATGGTGTCGTGCTGGTGACGATGGAGATCATGCCGGTGCTTTCAAGATGGAGATCTAAAGCACAAGTTCATGGCCATATCATGTCACTTATGAATTGCATGTGATGTTAATCCTTTTATGCACCTTGTTTTGCTTAGTACGACGGTAGCATTATAAGGTGATCCCTCACTTAAATTTCAAGATAAATTGTGTTCTCCCCGAGTGTGCACCGTTGCGAAAGTTCGTCGTGTTGAGACACCACGTGATGATCGGGTGTGATAGACTCTACGTTCACATACAACGGGTGCAAGCCAGTGTTGCACACGCAGAACACTCGGGTTAAACTTGACGAGCCTAGCATGTACAGACATGGCCTCGGAACACAACAGACCGAAAGGTCGAACATGAGTCATATAGTAGATATGATCATAATGATGTTCACCATTGAAGCCACCTCAACTCGCGTGATGATCGAACTTGAGTTGGTGGACTTGGATCATGTGACACTCAGATGACCTGAGGGATGTCAATTTGAGTGGGAGCTTTAGTAATTTGACTAACTAAACTCATTATCTTGAACAATAGTCTAAGTGAACTTTGCATATTTATGTTGTAGATCAATGGCTCGCGCAGTAGCACCCCTGAACTTTAATGCGTTCCTAGAGAAAGCTAAACTGAAAGATGATGGAAGTAACTTTTTTGACTAGGCCCGTAATCTGAGGATTATCCTCACGGCTTTCCAGAAATCATATGTCCTTGATGCACCGCTTGGTGACCAACCAGAAGACATGACCTCCGAAGACGTTAAGAATGCTTGGGAGGCACGTACTGGAGATTACTCAATAGTTCAGTGTGCAATATTGTATGGCTTAGAACCGGGACTTCAAAGACGTTTTGAACGTCATGGAGCAAATGAGATGTTCCAGGAGTTGAAGTTTATCTTTCAGAAGAACGCCCGGATCGAGAGGTATGAAACCTTCGATAAGTTCTATACTTGCAAGATGGAGGAGAACGGGTCTATTAGTGAACATATACTCAGAATGTCTGGGTATTCAACTCGTCTAGCAGAGTTGGGAATTGCCCTTCCGCCAGAGGCGATCACTGACAGAGTTCTTCAATCACTGCCACCTAGTTACAAGAGCTTTGTGATGAACTATAACATGCACAGGATGAACAAGTCAGTCGCCGAGCTGTTTGCGATGCTAAAAGTCGCTGAGTCTGAAATCCAGAAAGAACATCAAGTGTTGATGGTCAATAAAACCACTAGTTTCAAGAAAAATGGCAAAGTCAAGGGCAAGGGCAAGAAGGGTAAAACCAAGAAGGATGGCAAAGCAGTTGCTACTCCTGCAAACAAGCCCAAGCATGGACCCAAGCCAGAAACTGAGTGCTTTCATTGCAAAGGAACTAGTCACTAGAAGCGGAACTACCCCAAGTACCTGGCTGACAAGAAGGCGGCCAACGACAAACAAGGTATATATGATATACATGTTATTGATGTGTACCTTACTAGCTCTCGTAGTAATGCCTGGGTATTTGATACCGGTTCGGTTGCTCACATTTGCAACTCAAAACAGGAACTACGGAATAAACGAAGGCTGGCAAAGGACGAAGTGACGATGCGCGTGGGAAATGGTTCCAAGGTTGATGTGATCGCCGTCGGCACGCTCTCTCTTCGATTACCATCGGGATTAGTGATGAACCTGAATAATTGTTATTTAGTGCCTGCATTAAGCATGAACATTATATTTGGATCTTGTTTATTGCGAGACGGTTACTCATTTAAATCAGAGAATAAAGGTTGTTTTATTTATATGAGTAATATCTTTTATGGTCATGCACCCAATGTTAGGGGTTTATTCATATTGAATCTTGATGGTGGTGACACACATGTTCATAACATTGATGACAAAAGATGTAGAATTGATAATGATAGTACCACTTTCTTGTGGCACTGCCGTTTAGGTCATATTGGTGTAAAACGCATGAGGAAGCTCCATGTTGATGGACTTTTGGAGTCACTTGATTTTGAATCACTTGACACATGTGAACCATGCCTCATGGGCAATATGACTAAAACGCCGTTCTCTGGAACAATGAAATGGGCGAGTGACTTATTGGAAATCATACACACTGATGTGTGCGGTCCAATGAATGTTACAGCGCGTGGTGGATATCGTTATTTTCTCACCTTCATTGATGACTTAAGTAGATATGGGTATATTTACTTAATGAAACACAAGTCTGAAACATTTGAAAAGTTCAAGCAATTTCAGAGTGAAGTTGAGAATCATCGTAACAAGAAGATTAAGTTCCTACGATCTGATCGAGGAGGTGAATATCTGAGTTATGAGTTTGGCAGTCACTTAAGACAATGTGGAATTGTTTCACAGTTGACACCGCCCGGAACACCACGGCGTAATGGTGTGTCCGAACGTCGTAATCGAACCTTATTAGATATGGTGCGTTCTATGATGTCTCTTGCTGATTTGCCACTATCGTTTTGGGGTTATGCATTAGAGACAGCTGCATTCACTTTAAATAGGGCACCATCAAAATCCGTTGAGACGACGCCATATGAACTGTGGTTTGGCAAGAAGCCAAAGTTGTCGTTTCTTAAAATTTGGGGATGTGATCCTTATGTTAAAAAGCTTCAGCGTGAAAAGCTGGAACCCAAAGCGGAGAAATGTGTCTTCATAGAATACCCGAAAGAGACAGTCGGGTATACCTTCTATCTCAGATCCGAAGGCAAAGTGTTTGTCGCTAAAAATGAAACATTTCTTGAGAAAGAGTTTCTCTCGAAAGAATTGAGTGGGAAGAAAATAGAGCTTGATGAGGTTATTGAACCTTTACTTCAACCAGAAAGTAGCGCAGCGCAGAAAGATGTTTCTGTGGAACCTACAATGGTAGAAGAGGAAGTTAATGATGATGATCATGAAGCTTCAGATCAAGCAGCTATTGAACCTCGTAGGTCGACAAGGCCGCGTACTACCCCTGAGTGGTATGGCAACCCTATCTTGGAAGTCATGTTGTTTGACAACAATGAACCTACGAGCTATGGAGGAGCAGTGATGGGCCCGGATTCCGAGAAATGGTTAGAGGCCATGAAATCTGAGATGGGATCCATGTATGAAAACAAAGTATGGACTTTGGAAGTATTACCTGAAGGGCGAAAGGCCATTCAGAACAAATGGATCTTTAAGAAGAAAACAGACGCGGACGGTAATGTCACCGTCTATAAAGCTCGACTTGTGGCAAAGGGTTTTTCACAAGTTCAAGGAGTTGACTACGATGAGACTTTCTCACCCGTAGCGATGCTTAAGTCTGTCAGAATCATGCTAGCAATAGCTGCCTATTTCGACTAGGAAATTTGGCAGATGGATGTAAAAACAGGGTTCCTCAACGGTTTCCTTGAGGAAGAGTTGTATATGATGCAACCCGAAGGTTTTGTCGATCCACAGAATGCTGACAAAGTTTGCAAACTCCAGCGATCCATTTATGGACTGGTGCAAGCATCTCGGAGTTGGAATAAGCGCTTTGATGAGGTGATCAAAGCGTTTGAGTTTATACAAGTTTACGGAGAAGCTTGTATTTACAAGAAAGTGAGTGGGAGCTCTATAGCATTTCTAGTATTGTATGTGGATGACATATTGCTGATTGGAAAATATATATAGAAATGCTGGAAAGCGTGAAGGAATATTTGAACAAGATTTTTTCAATGAAGGACCTAGGAGAAGCTGCTTTCATATTAGGCATTAAGATCTATAGAGATAGATCGAGACGCTTAATAGCACTTTCACAGAGCACATACCTTGATAAAGTTTTGAAGAAGTTCAAAATGGAACAGTCCAAGAAGGGGTTCTTGCCTGTATTGCAAGGTGTGAAGTTGAGTAAGACTCAATGCCCAGTAACTGCAGAAGATAGAGAAAAGATGAGTGTCATCCCCTATGCTTCAGCCATAGGCTCTATCATGTATGCAATGCTGTGCACAAGACCCGATGTCAGCCTTGCCATAAGTATGGCCGGAAGGTTTCAAAGTGATCTTGGAATGGAGCACTGGCAAGCGGTCAAGAATATCCTTAAGTACCTGAAAAGGACTAAGGAAATGTTTCTCGTTTATGGAGGTGATGAAGAGCTCGTCGTAAAGGGTTACGTCGATGCAAGCTTTGACACTGATTCGGACGACTCTAAGTCGCAAACCGAATACGTATTTATTCTTAACGGGGGAGCGGTAAGCTGGTGCAGTTCCAAGCAAAGCGTGGTAGCTGATTCTACGTGCGAAGCAGAATACATCGCAGCCTCGGAGGCGGCAAAGGAAGGTGTCTGGATGAAGCAGTTCATGACAGATCTTGGAGTAGTGCCCAGTGCACTGAATCCAATGAACCTGTTCTATGACAACACTGGTGCCATTGCTCTGGCCAAGGAACCAAGGTTTCACAAGAGAACCAGACACAAAAAGCGACGCTTCAACTCCATCCGCGATTACATCTTGGAGAAAGACATAAATATTTGCAAAGTGCACACGGATCTGAATGTTGCAGACCCGTTGACTAAACCTCTTCCAAGGGCTAAACATGATCAACACCAGAACTGCATGGGTGTTCGATTCATTACAATGTAAATCACATAGTGATGTGAACTAGATTATTGACTCTAGTGCAAGTGGGAGACTGTTGGAAATATGCCCTAGAGGCAATAAATAAAGTGTTTATTATTGTATTTCCTTGTTCATGATAATCGTTTATTATCCATGCTATAATTGTATTAATTGGAAACATGGATACATGTGTGGATACATAGACAAACACAATGTCCCTAGTATGCCTCTAGTGAACTAGCTCGTTGATTGAAAGATGGTTAAGGTTTCCTAGCCATGGACATGAGATGTCATTTGATAACGGGATCACATCATTAGGAGAATGATGTGATGGACAAGACCCAAACTACAAACGTAGCTTATGATCGTATCAGTTTATTGCTACTGTTTTTTGCATGTCAAGTATATGTTCCTATGACCATGAGATCATGCAACTCACAGATATCGGAGGAGTACCTTGTGTGTATCAAACGTCACAACGTAACTGGGTGACTATAAAGGTGCTCTACAAGTGTCTCCGAGGGTGTCTGTTGAGTTGGCATGGATCGAGACTGGGATTTGTTACTCCGTGTGACGGAGAGGTATCTCAGGGCCCACTCGGTAATACAAACATCACAATGAGCCTTGCAAGCAATGTAACTAATTGTTAGTTGCGGGATCTTGTATTACGGAACGAGTAAAGAGACTTGCCGATAACGACATTGAACTAGGTATGGAGATACCGACGATCGAATCTCGGGCAAGTAACATACCGAAGAACAGAGGGAACATCATACGGGATTAACTGAATCCTTGACATAGAGGTTCGACCGATAAAGATCTTCGTAGAATATGTAGGAACCAATGTGGACATCCAGGTCCCGCCATTGGTTATTGACCGTAGAGGTATCTCGGTCATGTCTACATAGTTCTCGAACCCGCAGGGTCTGCACACTTAAGGTTTGGTGACGTTTCGGTAGTGTAGAGTTATGTATGGTGGTGACCGAAGTTTGTTCGGTGTCCGGATGAGATCTCAGATGTCATGAGGAGCTCCGGAATAGTCCGGAGGTAAAGATTCATATATAGGAAGTCCAAGTTTGGTCGCCGGAAAGGTTTCGGGCTCATCGGTAGTGTACCGGGAGTGCCGGTACTGTACCGGGAGACCTCCGGGAGGGGTATTTCGACCCAAGAGGCTTCATGGGCTGTGGGAGAGTATTAACCAGCCCTTAGTGGGCTGGTGGAATAGCCACAACAGGCCCATGCGGCTGGGGGAAGAGTCCCAAAGGAAAAAGAGTGGAAAAAGGCAAAAAGGGAGAGTCCTACTCCTACTAGGAGTGGAGGAGGAGTAGGAATCCTCCCCCTTGGCTTCGGCCGACTCCAAGAGGGGCTCAGCCCTACGCCAGCCCTCCTCCTCCTCTCCTCCTATATATACTGGTGAAATAGAAGGGTTTTGCACAGAATTTACGGCCTCGTGCTACCCATTCCACCGGTGCTCCTCTAGATCGGTTTTCCGCAGTGCTTAGGCGAAGCCCTGCCGGAATCACTCCACCACCATCGCCGGAGCGCCGTCACGCTGCCGGTGAACTCTTACTTCTCTCCATCTCCTCTTGCTGGATCAAGACGGTGGAGATCGTCATCAAGCTGCACATGTGCTGAACGCGGAGGTGTCGTCCGTTCGGTATTAGATCGGAAGGATCGTGATCAAGGCCACGGGACGTTCGTGATTGGATCGCGGGACGGATCGTGACGAGATCGCGGGACTGTTCGTGATTAGATCGCAGGACGCTCGGAGATTTGGATCGCGAAGACGTTCGACTACACCAACCGCATTTCTTAACGCTTCCCGCTTAGCGATCTACAAGGATACGTAGATCCACTCTCCCTCTCGTAGATGCTCATCACCATGTATAGGTTTGCGTGTGCGTAGGAAAATTTTTGTTTCCCATGCGACGTTCCCCAACACTTACTACTTATGAAAATGCTAACCTACACTCTTCTAATGCTGCAAGACGCTGAAGATGTTATTCTTCGATAGGACTAGGCTTTCCCCCTCTATTCTCGCATTTTTGCAGCTAGTCCAAAGGTATAGCCCCATTCCTTTGACAATGTTGCATATTTAGTATAGTTCTGATGTAAGTCTTGCGAGTACTTTGGATGAGTACTCACGGTTGCTTTGCTCCCCTTTTCCCCCTCGATACGACTACTGCGTTCAGATGACGGAGACGTAGAGACAGTTGCTCCCGTCGACAACTACTACTACACCAATGGTGCCTACTACTACGTGGAGGCTGCCCCCGACCAGCAGTAGGATAGGAGGCTCCCGGGTAGGAGACCTTGCCTTTTCAATCTGTAGTATGTGTTTGTGCTAGCCTTCTTAAGGGAAAAAAATTACTTATGTATATACTCAGATATTATTTGCTTCCGATGACTCGTTTGTATTCGAGCCCTCGAGGTCCCTGACTTGTAATATGAAGCTTGTATGACTTTAATTTGTGTCTAGAGTTGTGTTGTGATATCTTCTCGTGAGTCCCTAATCTTGGTCGTACACATTTGCGTGTATGATTAGCGTGCGGTCAAAATGGGGGCATCACAGGTGGCGAGTGTCTCAAAACGCTCTGTAAAGCCTAAAAACAGGATAGGGAAAAATATTTTCGCACACCAAAATTTTGGCCTAAAAGCTTCCCGGGGGTCTCCGGACTCTTCTTTTTTTCCGAAACCTACTCAGGCAAGGAAACACGAAATTGGAAACAAAGAGATCTTGAGAACAAACCTAATATGTGATGGGCTCGGATTGGTGGTGGATATGTGGTGGGATGGCAGCAACAATGATGGTGGCGTGGTGGTGGTATAAGATAGCAGCGATGATGGTGGTGTGGTGGTGGTATACGGTAGCAGTGATGACGGTTTGGTGGTGGTGCTATATGGTAGCAGCAATGACAACGTTGATGAAGATGATGAGACGGCATGACAACTTGTGAATAGAACTTGAAACTTTAAAAGAATAGACGCTAAGACCAGCAACTTGACACGACGATACAACCGCAAATTCAACAAAGAAAACACCGAACAGAAAATTGCAAAGGCTCAGATTGGTTTGGATATGATGAACTAACCCTAATTGTTTTTGGCTTTTTCGTGGGATGTACGTAGGAAGAACATATGCGATCTAAACTACGAAAAACTGTAAATTCTCACCGAACAACCTGGAAATCTGATACCACTTGATAGAGGCGAAGTTGTCCCTATCTTTCGATGAGATGGTGGCTATCGTTTTCGATGGAGTAGACTTTGACGATCCGACTACGAACATGCGAGGACGTCGCGCTTAGAAATTGTTAAACTAACTCTGAGAGGTTATTGACCATGTCGGAGCACGATCAACCTAACGACGATGGTCTATTTCCTACACGCAAATAAAGAACAAGCAAGAAACTGAAGTTGCAATCTGTATATTGCGAATATAAGAGGAAAGCTTTATTTATGAAAGTGAGGTTTTGTGACGCCTTGGTCTGGTCGTGGAACACAGACGAAGAAAGCGAAGTTACAGCTATGGCAAACTTTTAATCTAAACAAAACCCAAGTCTAAACAGTGCCCTAGGGGCTGTATATATGGGGGAATAGAGAGGGATTTTCGTAACCCCTTGGAGGGGTCCAAAAACAACCCTAACTCGGTTTCTCCACACATATGGACTCTAAAAACAGCCTATAATGTAGTATTTCGAAATGACATGGGCCTGGCCCAAAAATAAGGTGACAGAGCACCTATAATAGCCTATGGATGAAATTTATGAAATGACATCATGTAATTTCGTCCAAACCTTCATGCTCTCCTTATGGTGGCTTCAAAGTGCGAAAATCACCACTGGAAACTCACGCTGCCCCGTTCACGGTAGCACTTCAACGTTGCTTCCTCCGCTAGAAGAAAGACGAGCCTTCAAAAGCTTGTACATGGAGCTCCCCCGCTACATCCAATGCCACTGCCTCGAAGATCGCCGCCAGCCAAACTCTCCAGCAAGCAGGGCCTTCTGGGCCGCCTTATTTTCCTTCCCACCCCCTCCTGCTCCTCCCTGATTTTCCCCTCATCTAGTTTTCACTGGACACAGAGCCATTGCGTCACCCGAGTTGTAGCTCCGTCGTAGTTGTTCGCCTGCAGGTCGCCCCATCACCGGATCCAACCCTCCGCCCCCGGAACCTGCCTCCCGCTACGGATGCAGTCAACCTGGCACCACTGCACCACATCCAGTCGTTTCCTTGCATCGCCTGAGCATATGCCCCCTCTACATCGAACTGCATCAAGGTCTGTCGCGTTGACCTGGCTACATCGCCCTGCCTCGCCTCACGTGGGTCTCCATGGCTGCTTTTACAATTGTGTTTTCTAACCAGCATGGTTTAAAAAATATATCAGGCGTAAAGCAAGAGGTATACGGTGCATACGTGCAATAGGAGCCCTGGGGAGAACAGATGAAAGGAACCGGATGGAAATAAAAATTTATGAGGAAAAAAATAGAATTAACATAGATGTAGTTTTAAATCTCATCTGTCACTTTTATGATTAATGTAAAATCAACAGATATAAAAGGATGACGTGTGGAAAACTATGAAAGCCTCCTCCCTTTAATATTAGGTAAAGATAAAGATACGATAAAGCAAAAAGGCAGACGTTGGTGTGGGAAACGTAAATGAACAAACTCAATTTATCTCTGGTGCCATTTACAGCAGCAGGTACGTTTGTTTGTGTTATTGCGATCATAAAATACTAACACCCCCATGACGTTCCACTCGCTCGGCAGCGGGTACGTTTGTTTGTGTTATTGCGATCATAAAATACTAACACCCCCATGACGTTCCACTCTCGAGCGACTAGGGCAGGCCGCTACCCTAGCCGTCGTCGAGCCACGATCTACTCCCCACTCTCCTCCCTCCCCACTCTCCTCCCTCGCTGTCACGTGACGCCGTCGGGCTAAGCCCGGAGGCAGATGGCGGTGGAGGGGGTTTCTCCTTCTCTCTTGCATCTTGGGGTGGGCGGGGGCCCAACGTGTGGAGGCGCGGCTGGTCAGGTCGGCCACCGCCTGCCACGCGGCGGCCGACCCTGCCTCGCAACGACGATGGACAGCTCTACGACTAGTTACAACAGGACTACAAAATGTAGTATACTGAACTACATGAATTCTTGCCATGCAATTATTTTTAAGGCATTGGTGCACCCAGCTAATTACCCTCAAATGGTGTACATCTGTTAGAAAAAATTTAACTAAGTGCCCCCAACGAATCAAATCGAGTATTTTTGACGATGTCAAAAATGATCTTATATTTTGGGACATTTTGGGACAGAGGGAGAAGTACTTATATCTTTCCAAGCAAAACACAAACTGAAGTGACCTTTATTTCAGTATATGGCACAAAGGAATCAACCAAGCAATAGGCACAATGTACCTGACTGCCAGCTTATTTGTGATGCAACTAACTCGACCCACAGTTACACATTTCCCTCTCCCTGTCACTCCACAATCCACAGTTCCACTTAAATGTAAAACTGGTATAGTTTTCTCCCTTGCTGTTTCATCTTATCGGCCTATATGTACTGTACATACCCCGCAGAAGAGCTTTTGCTTGCAACAGCGGAGTGAATGCTATCTAGACTGGGACTGGGACTCTCAATCAAGCCATGCATTTGCAGACTGCTGGACCCAAATACGGTGACAAAATCATAATTACTCCTTATTCACACTTGATGGATGACAACCCCTTGGTAGAGATGTGCGGTTCACCGTTATAAAGATATTTCATAGGGTACATGGTTGCTCGTTGTCTCCTGATGTAAAGGGATTACTAGCCTTTGTAATGTCTTCAGGTAGCTAGTTAATTGGATGAAAGAAGGACGCAAGTTTGGATCCCTGGCAAATGAAAATGATGGTAGAGAAACGCATGTAAGTTTGGATCTGAAGATTTGTTTTAAAAGAAAAGAAGTTAGCTTACACTGAACAAACTTACTTCTGCCAGCAATCACGTATAATTGATGCAACTATAGGATCAACTTCTTTTGGAATGTCGAGCCGTCGATCCTGGAAGCCAACTGCGCCCACAACTTGCATTTGGTTCATCCCATGCCATGGTTTTCTTAGTGTTGCTAGCTCCCACAAGATGACACCAAAACTGTAAATATCACACCTAGAAAACTTTCAAGAATGAGTGTAATTATAAATGTGATGTTTGCAGTGTGCAAAGAGAAATAATGAGCACTGTAGATATTATACTTAATTTTTCACAGATATAATTGTTCAAACCCATATAATAACAGTTCTTATTCATACAGGTACTTCACAGTTGATGTTCAGTGACATAGTCCTGTAGGGGGGCTGTAGGGGGGGGGGGGGGGATGTATCACGAAGATCAGATCATTCGAGGGCATGAAATATTCAGAGAGCTCCTCAAACGGTCTAGACCACGAGGAGAGAACTGGGTGATCTCGCATGACATTGGGTTACCAGCTTCTACACAATGGCCTGACGCCATGACAGGATACAAGTAATGTAACAATGGAGCAAATAAATCTAAGAATGCTACATGGTTCATGCAACTAAACTTCGATTACAAAATATCTCACCAAACTTACCAATACACCTCATAATCCACAGTACCTACATAACAACCATCCATCTCTCTATCACAACTTGTACTATAATGAATGGAGAAGAGAGACTTAGGGCGCGTTTGGTTCCCCGCATTAGGCCCAGCCTGGCCCGCGCGGAAAAGATTGAGCCTGTTTGGTTGATTGCATTTACTGTTGGGCCTGCACAGCACGAAACTTAAAGCACACTTGGGCCTGGCTCGCTGGAAACGCTCAGATCGGCAGTTTCTAGCGAGCCAGGCTGAGGCGAGCGCACATGGTGGGCCACTTGCACGAGGGGAGATGGGAGGGATACAAGCAGCCTGTGCGTGCTTATCTTCTCCTACCTCCAGTAACTTTCTCTTTAATTCTATTCTTCCTAGCCCCTTCCGATCTACACAACGGTGTTTCCATTTGAGGTAAGCTCTACACGAAAAAGATGCACCTCGATGCTACGGTTCCATTTAGATCGGTTCGTAGTTTCATCGGCCGTAAGTTCTTAATTTCGTCTTCCCGTTTGAAGCTATTTTGGACGAATTTTGTCAGATTCGTCGCGCACGATCGATCGTTTGAAATTTCCTTTGACCAGCAGCCTAATCTCGCAGTTCCGCACAACATTCGTGTTGTAAATTTTTGGTTTCGACAATCGTAGCTTCATCTCTATTTGAACAACAACCTACTGCACTGTCGCCGGCATGTCGAGCTCCTCTTTCCTCTGCTCAGAGCCCTCCTATTCGTCCCTCTCGACGTCAACGCCCTTCCCCTTGCGCCCTTCCCCTTGATCTCCTTGCCCACGTCCTACTACACTAGAGTCGTTTCCGGTGTCGCTCATGTTGGCCTACTCTCTGACGTCCTCCTACTGCACTGACGCTGCAATGGCGCGCACAATGCTTCCTTGTGTCCTCTGCCTCCGTGCACACTGCAGTTCGCCGCGCCGCCGACGAGGTCGATCATCTTGGCCTCCTCTCGGCCTCCTCTCTCTCGTCCCACTACACTGGAGTCGTTTCCGGCGTCGATCATCTCGGCCTCCTCTCTCGTCCCACTGCACGGACGATACCATGGCACGAGCATTGCATTCTCCTCCTCTGTCCACTGTCTTTGCACGAGCACCGCAACTAGTTCGCCGACGGTGTCGCTCGCCGTGCCGCCGATAGGGGCGCTCGCTCACGACTCCATGCTCGTCATGTCGGACACGGCGCCACGGCCACTATCCACCGCAGTCGCCATGGTCCAGCGCACACTGCATTTCTTCTCCCCCTTCCTCTGCTAGCTCTTAACCCTGTGTGCTAAGTGCAAGTGCTAGCTCTTAATCATACCCCATGCAGGCAACCAAACAGCGTGTAGTTGTATGCGCCGAGACAATGCAAGCAACCAAACAACGTGCCAAAGTTGATCCCCTAATGCAGGAAGTCCATATGCAGGCAACCAAACAACTTGCAGATGTCGCATATGAGGCTGTTTTTCCAGAACCAGGCTGAGTAGAGAAGGGTATGCAACGCAGGTACTGTAGCCAAAAGTAACCAAACACGCCCTTAGACATTCAGTTGTGGAATTTGGGACAGCGTGAGAAGCTACAAATAGCATGTTCCAGACGGCAATGTACTTGCCTGACAAATCACAGGTACAAACATGACCAGCAAAGGCTATATACATAGCACATCCAAAATTTAGCCTTAAGCTTATTTAGGACGAAGACAAACTGAGATTTTATCTAGACTAAATTCAGGCAATGCATACGGAATTTCTGAAATATTAAAAAAGCGCAAGTATAGGTATTTGAGAAAGACCTCGAAGATCACTTACTTCTCATTGGATTGCTCATTCCGCAAAACCTCTGGTGCCATCCACTCAGGCTGGTATAAGGGGAAATGACAAATTTTAAAAGAGAATCAATTTAAGTTCCTGGAGCAACCAACATACAAAAATCATTCCACAATGACTATCAATTACTTACAGTTCCGGCAGTGGATTTTGATGACAGAAATGTACTGTGCTTCAGACGTGAAAGTCCGAAATCACAGACCTGTGTGCATGTACTTTGTTAGCCAACAGTAACAACTATCCAGAAACTAAATGAATAAGAGTTCATGCTTTGGTCCTGAAGCAGGTAGATACCTTCACAGTCCAATTATCGTCAACCAGCAAGTTTGGTGATTTTAGATCCCGGTGAACAATTGTTGGTACACTGGTATGAAGACAATTCATGCCTCTGGCCTACAGAGAGAGCATAATCATAATATGGACATACACATGGAAATAAGCATGAAAGTATAACAGCCAAGTTTCACCATTACCACATCAAGGGCCATTTTAATCCTACGCTTCTCGTCGATTTGGCAATTAGGGCGATGAATAATCTTATATAAGCTTCCCCTGAAAGAAAATAACAGTTAAGACAAATGTCAATGTTGAAATGGGAACTGTTTGATTCATCACCGGCCAAAACATTAGTGTTGAATGGAATGGTAATAATAGGTTCGACTTATAAACTGTCTGTTTCACAATACTTGGTACGTACTTCTAAGCCTTATTCACAAGATCTCTCCCAAAAATACCCATTTTTTCCAGAATGCCCATCAAACCTACCAATGCCCCCTACTTGATTACACCCTTTTATGTGCTTGAGATACTACTTAAGGGTCCTTCCGTCTACTTCGACATGAAAATTTATTGCTTAAATATGCACATTAATCAAAAGCTTCACATATTATGGAAGTGACACAGTGCATAACTGAACATTATTTGGGGAAACTGAGTACGTTTATATAGCACATGGTATGATGTAAAATCATCAAGTAGTTACTCCCTTTATTAATTAACGCAAGGAAAAAAGGTTTTTTGTTGATAGAAGTTCGGGTGTGCAACTATGCATGTACACATACTGGTATTTTTCTCACCATGCAACTATTTATGTTCTATCCCTCTATTTATTCATCGCCACATAGGCACACACACACACAATGTATTCCCTCTGTCTAGTGTTCCAAAGAAATTATGGGAGGGTACTCGAGTCATTTTCTCTAACATTCTCAATTTATCAGCTGAGCAAAATTTAACATCTAAATTAATCAACGCGGACAGGGTACATACATTAGTGTAAAACTAGTCACACATAGTGTTACCCCATTTATTACATGCATTTTCTTCAAAATTTTGAACATGCATGCAGTATCTACATTGTTGCATCAGTACCCACTATAACTGGTGCCCTGTTGTCTTCACCAAGCTAATTGACCACACATGTTATGTCCTACCTTGGAAGATATTCTGATACAATAGATAAGTGTGGAGGCCGTGTTACCGCGCCCATAAAGAGAACAATATTTGGATGACGGAGCCGACGCATGATCCGCACCTATTAAAAGAAGAGATATCTGGATTAGCAAACGTTTCAAAAAAAGTGAAATCAAATGACAGTAGAAGTTCGATTTTCAGGAAAGTATTGGTTATAAAAGCATCATCTTTCACCTACTTCACAACGAAATTCCTCCAAAGCATCACCATAGAACTCTTGATCCAAGAACTTCTTTACAGCTACTTCCTGTATATTAAGAAACATCAAATTTTACGATCATGATAAGCAGACCTAATCAGAAAAAATAGCAGTACAGACCATGCTTTGACATGTTATCTCTATGTTACTTCTCAGTTATGTAATCAGTGACAATGCTTCTAAATGAGCTTGGTGCACTAAGCTCAACGATATCTTACAATAAAGTTCAACAAGAAAAACTACTTACAGTTCCATTCCAATCAGCATGGTAGACTTCTCCATATGAACCTAAAAATTGCAAGAATGCTCCTTTAGTCACCATATGATACAACATAGGAACAAAATGGCTCATACTCTCTCCATTCCACAATGTAGTGCGCCCGCGCTTCCTAAGATCTAAGTTTGACCATACATTTAACCAACGACACCGATTGCGGCGGGAGCAAAAATTATACCACTGAATTCGTATTGAAAATATGAATTCAGTGGTATAATTTCTGCTGCCGCCGCAGTTGGTCTCGTTTGTGGCGGGAGCAAAAATTATACCACTGAATTCGTATCAAAAATATGAATTCGGTGGTATAATTTCTGCTGCCGCCGCAGTCGGTCTCATTGGTTAAATTTATGGTCAAACTTAATCTCGAGAAGCGCGGACGCACTACATTGTGGAATGGAGGGAGTATCACGCAACAGATAAAGGCATTATGCCCCCTCCGTCCCACAATATAAGATGTTTTTGCAAGCTATGCTAGCTTGCAGAAATGTCTTAGCTTATGGGACGGAGGGAGTGCATGCTTATGATTTTACAGTACAAGAAATTTAGAGTATGTTTTTGTGCACTGATGCTTGGTGCAAATTCCTTATCAGTTTGTATGGCAAGGGACCCCGCAACCTACGTTCGACTCGATAAGTGAAATCATAACTAGACGATAGATCAAAACGGATTTATGTACCTATGCCAATTCTTTCATCGATTACAAGATCTTCCCAAAGGATTTCGCATTCAGATACTTCATCCAACACCATGTCAACCTTACTTGATCCAACTTGGGATGGAGAAACACATTCTATGTTCTGCCTAGGCCTGTCCATGAATCTGTCAAGAGGGGACTTTCTTGGATCAGGATGTAACATTCTGTGGTCATGACTGCCACAATTTTCCTTGTGCTCATCCCTTTCGGGGGTAAATCCTTGAGCATTTTTAGAAAGTTCATTATCAAATCTAGAATAGATGGGACCTTTTTCCAGATCATTATGAGGGTCCTTTTCTGCAACTTCCCCAATTCCGGATGTAGAAGCTGCATTCATGGAAGAGGTACCAAGCATCTTATCATAATAAAGACCAGGTGGCACCTGTGATCTGTCAAGGCGCTCTCCCGTCGATGCTTTGGCCATAGTCGAGGTACCAACTATCCTATTGTCATAATTACGAGCAGGCGCTGCATACACTCTATCGTTTAGCTCTCTAACATTGGGATTGTAATGCTTTGCAGTTGACAACGCCAACTGAGATGATGATGCATTGTCAGTGGCATTTCTCCGAGGAACTGACCCATCAGCAACATTGTACTGCTTGTTGTTGGAAATGTCATTGCAAGCAGACCAGTTTTTCATCACCAATGGCTGTTGAGATCTTGCAGATGGTGGGACCACATTCTCTCTACGCCTTTGAAATTCATTGTTTCTATTGTTTAATCCCTTGAATGCCAAAGAGCTTTTCCCAGATTCAGTAGCATTGAAAGGATCAAACTCCGCAAATAGGTTTCGGGACTCTTCAGTTTCATGAGAGTCTGGAATCAACTGCAGATTCTTCTTCTGCTTGGAAGGAGCACTAGCCAAAGTTGATGTTTTACCTAATTGCATCCTAGGGTCCAATGTCCCAGGTTTGCTACCACTACTTCCAGCAGTAATTGTATTCTCATAGCTTGATAGATTGTCTGAGATCCGATTATTATTGGCAAACATATGCCCTTGGTAACGTTTATGCTCTGACTGTAATGCAACTGGGTCATCTTCGATGTTACTTGCTGACTCCACCACCTGACTCTGACCCAATGTTTGA
This sequence comes from Hordeum marinum, assembly GCA_022496015.1. NCBI lineage: Eukaryota > Viridiplantae > Streptophyta > Magnoliopsida > Poales > Poaceae > Hordeum > Hordeum marinum. The sequence continues at coordinate 181,558,448 of CM039672.1, forward strand.
CTGAAGTTGAATGGAGTACCCTTTGAATTAAAGACATCTGCTGGAATGAGAGTCCCTGGAGCAGCCATAACATCCACCAAAAACTCCCTACAAATACAGGCAACAAATCAGCAAAAGCAACTGACAATTAAAATAAAGCTTAATGCTCACAATATGAGTGAATGGTTATTCATGAATTATTTTGACACTCAGAATCTAGTTCTATGAACTATTAATAACTACTCCCTCTGTTCCTATATATAAGATGTTTTAGCTTTTCTCTATTTTCTCAGATTCTTATGCATCTAGACGCATTTTAGCGTGTATATTCACTCGTTTTAATCCGTATGTAGTCCATATTGCAATACTTAAAACATCTTATAATTAGAAACGGATGGAGTAGTAAATTACACGTGCCTTGCACGTGAGAGTTTCGATAAGTCAAATATTGATATAACTTATTATAATAGGCTAAAATTCATATTCAGAGTCACACTTGCAAAGTATAAGGTGTAGATTTGATTCCTATCATTCATCTTGGTGAAAATCAAGTTATAGCTAAAGATATTTGATGACTGTGATATATAGTTATATACTACAAAAATCAAGTTAAATGTAAAAGAATAGCTAAGTATTAAATCTGAAAAGGAATTTTATGAAGATGTTACCTTGGCCGTGAACCAAAACAAATACTCCCTCCAATCCAAAATAAGTGTCGCAGTTTAGAACTAAGTTTAGTTAAACATTAGTTCAAAACTGCGGCACTTATTATGGATCGGAGGGAGTATCATAAAGTAGGAAAAAAAAGGCAATTATGTTGGAAAAAAGTTATAAAGTTAAAGTATGGAAAATTCTATAACAAATGAGAATGTCTAAATTTTGTGTATATTGTGTTAGAAATAGGCTGAAGTATAGAAGTAGAGGGGAGCTGGGGCTGAACACAAGATAGTTTGATTTCTGAAGCTGTGGGTTGTACTGCTGTCCTCAGATCTATATATAGTATATAGGGAATATGTTCCTAATGCTAAACTGGCCATGCAGCTCTAGCAGCTGCTCGTACATGCAAAAGCCAAATTGACTACTAGCTGTCTAGATGCATACACTACCCTACTTACTAAGGAACCTCCGAACGACCTACTACTACTCCCTAGCTAAGTAAATATTGATGGTCGTTTCAGCCTGAGCATTGATAGGGAGGATGACACTGGGAGAGTTGGGGCAATTTTCGTTGGTTTATTTCTCACACAATGCCATGCCAACCTGGGGGGGTTGGGGATACATATTTATAGGCTGCTAGCCAACCAAGCATATGCTAAGATGCTAGTCTAAGATGCTATCCTAACTGCCAGTCCTTGATGGTCAAGGATGCCATCCTGATGCTATCCTAACTGCCAGTCCTTGATGGTCAAGGATGCTATCCTAACAGCCATAAGGACAAGGACCATGTGCTGCAGCCCCACAAAGAACCATGTGCTGCAGCCCCACAAAGACCTTAGTACAGAGAATTATCCATCATTCTCCCCCTGAGTCTTGTGCGTCGTCTTGTGGCAGAGTTCGAGGAACTTGATCCTCCCAAGAGGCTTGGTGAGCAAGTCTGCAAGCTGGTCCGTGGTGTTGATGTAGCTCGCCTCGATGCTCCCTTCATCCAAACAGCTTCGGATGAAATGGTACCTCGGGCGGATGTGCTTGCTCCGTTCGTGGAAAACCGGGTTCTTCGCCAGAGCTGGAGCGGACTTGCTGTCCACCAAGAGCTGCACCCTTCTAGTGTCTCGGCCAAGGAGATCACCAAGCAGTCGAGCAAGCCAGAGCGCCTGAGTGCAGGCAGTGGAGGCCGCTATGTACTCGGCCTCGCAGCTGACAGGGCCACCACCTGCTGCTTGACCGACTGCCAGCTCACGAGACACTTGCCGAGGAAGAAGAGGATCCCGCTCGTGGTGTCAATGTCGCCGGCGTGGTCGCTGTCGTTGTACCCGACGAAGTGTGCCGCCCCCGGACACCTAGGATAGTGGAGGCCGTGGTCGAGAGTCCCCGCCACGTAGCGGATGATCCTCTTCACAGCCTGCTGGTGCTCCGTCGTCGGTCGCTCCATGAACCGACTGACGTAGCCAACGGGGAATGCCAAGTCCGGACGTGTGTGGGTGAGGTAGCGAAGGCTCCCCACAAGACGCCGGTACTTCGTAGCATCCACTTCCTCCGTCGTGCTGTCGCGGCTCGGTTTCAGCCTCTCCTCCATCGGAGTGAGAGCTGGGTGGCAGTCGGTGAGCCCAGCTAGCGCAGCGATGCGCTTGGCATAGGCGGGCTGCCGGAGCGTGATCCCAGAGTGATCTTGGTGCACCTTGATCCCTAGATAGAAGGAGAGGAGCCCTAGATCACTCATCTGGAAGGTGGCCTTCATTTCTTCCTTGAATGCCGCCACCGCTGCATCCTTGATGCCGGTGATCACTAAGTCGTCAACATAGACGCCCAACAACAGGGCATTTCCTCCACTGCCCCGTCGGTAGACGGCCGCCTCGTGCGGGCTTTGCTCGAAGCCCATCTTCTTTAGCGTGGAATCCAGCTTGGCGTTCCATGCCCTTGGTGCCTGCCGTAAGCCATAGAGAGCCTTACGCAGGCGGAGCACCTTGCCCTCCTGGCCAGGGATCGCAAATCCCGGCGGCTGATGCACGTAGACTAACTCCTTCAAGTCGTCGTTGAGGAACGCCGACTTGACATCCATGTGATGGACACGCCAGCCCTCTTGGGCAGCTAGCGCAAGGAGAAGTCGCACGGACTCCATCCGTGCCACGGGAGCGAAAGCATCGTCGAAGTCGACCCCTTCCTGCTGCAAGAAACCTCGTGCCACCAAGCGAGCCTTGTGCTTGACGATGGCACCGACCCACTTAAGGGTGATCGCGCGATGACCTTGAGGGAGGTCAGCGAGCTCCCAGGTGTGGTTCTGCTCGACCGCATCCATCTCCACCTGCATCGCGACGCACCAAGCCGCATCTCTCTCGGCCTCTGCAAAGGACCGAGGCTCGCCGTCGTACCGAGGCTCGCCGTCGTCACACGCCAGTTGTAGCTGCACCTCTAGGTCGCGTGGCACCGGTCCCAGCACCGGCTGGTCGCCGAGTAGGTTTTCCATCGTACGGTACCGCAGCGATTCGCCGCCATGATACGCGTCGATGCGCTCCTCATCATGAGAGAGCGGGGAAGCGAACTCCACCGGGTTGTGCTCGATGTGAGCTGGTGCTGAGGAAGAAGAGCCCGGAGGGGTGACTGCCGGTGCTGGAGTACGTGGCGTCGCCGGTGCTGGAGTACGTGGCGTCGTCGGTTGTGGTGCTATCGGTGTAGCAGACACTGGGATCGATGGAGTCTTGGGAACTGGGGTGGACGTGCTCGGCGAAGAGGAGTTGCTCGCTCCCCCGGCTTCCTTGAAGTGGACGTACTCGACAATGAAGTCGTCATACGTCGGAGTCGAGCCGTCGTCCACTGCCTTGTCCCATGCCCATCCTCGCCCTTCGTTGAATACGATGTCTCGCGCCGTGCGCACACGCTGTGTCTTCGGGTCGAGGATGCGGTAGGCCTTCGAGCCCTCCACGTAGCCGATGAACACTCCCAGGGTGCTCCTGTCGTCGAGCTTGCCGATGTGGCCGAGCTCCTTGGCGAACGCGAGGCAGCCAAAGACCCGCAAGTGGGAGACCGCTGGCTTCCGCCCATGCCAGGCCTCGTACGGCGTTCTGCCATCGAGTGCCTTGGTAGGCGAGCGGTTTAGGATGTAGACGGCCGTCAGCACCGCCTCTCCCCAGAAGACAGCCGGCATCCCTCTCTTCTTGAGGAGGGCCCGAGCCATCCCCACAACCGTCTGGTTGCGCCGCTCGACGACACCGTTTTGCTGCGGGCTATACGGCACGGAGTAGTGGCGCTGGATGCCCTCATCAGCACAGTACGACGCGAATTCGCCACTGTGAATTCGTCGCCATTGTCGGTGCGTAGCACCCGCAGTTTGCGGCCGCTCTCCGCCTCCGCAGCAGCCTGCGCGCGCCTGATGGCATCCGCCGCCTCTCCCTTGCTGCCGAGGACCACCGCCCACATGTAGCGAGAGAGGTCGTCGACGAGCAGCAGGAAGTAGCGTCGACCTCCTGGTGTGGCCGGCGTCACCGGGCCGCACAGGTCCCCGTGCACGAGCTCGAGCCTCTCCTTGGCCCGAAAACTCGTCTACTGGGGAAAGGGGAGTCACCTCTGCTTCGTCAACACGCAGATGTCGCAGAACTGCTCCACATGGTCGAGGCATGGCAAACCTCGCACCATCTCCTTGGCACTTAGACGCTTCAAGGCCTCGAAATGAAGATGCCCAAAGCGCTCATGCCATTGCCACACCTCGTCGTCCCAACGAGCAACGAGGCAGACGGGTTGAGCCACCTCCACGTCAAGGACATAGAGTCGATTTTCACCTCTAGGTACCTTGGCGAGAAGGCGACAGTGGCGATCCCAGATGCGTAGGATCCCATGCTCGATCCACGCGCGAGCCGTTCTCATCCAGTTGCCCAAGCTGATGATGGAGTTCCTCAGCACGGGGATGTAGTAGACACCGGTGAGCAGCCGGTGCTCTCCAGTCTTGGCGATGAAGATGACGGAGCCGACACCCTTAATCTTCACGGCAAAGGCATCCCCAAACTTGACGGAGCCTCGCACGTCGGAGTCAAGCTCGGCGAAGAACTCCCGTCGACCGGTCATGTGGTGGGTGGCGCCGGTGTCGAGGCACCACCCCGCCGTTTTGTCCTTCCCACAGCCATCGCCGAGAAGAGCATGGGATCCTACTACATCCCGACGAGTAGCGAGGCAGACGGGTTGAGCCACCTCCACGTCAAGGACGTAGAGTCGATTTTCACCTCCGGGTACCTTGGCGAGAAGGCGACGGTGGCGATCCCAGATGCGTAGGATCCCATGCTCGATCAGCACGCGCGAGCCGTTCTCATCCAGTTGTCCCAAGCTGATGATGGAGTTCCTCGGCGCGGGGATGTAGTAGACACCGGTGAGCAACCGGTGCTCTCCAGTCTTGGCGATGAAGATGACGGAGCCGACACCCTTAATCTCCACGGCAGAGGCATCCCCAAACTTGACGGAGCCTCGCACGTCAGAGTCAAGCTCGCTCCTGTCGACCGGTCATGTGATGGGTGGCGCCGGTGTCGAGGCACCACCCCGTCGTCTTGTCCTTCCCGGAGCCATCGTCGAGAAGAGCGTGCGCTTTTGGCTCGTCAAGGTGGAGGAGAACCGTTGCGGCCGATGTCGTTGGAGGTAGCTCGATGTTTGCATGCGCTATGAATAGAGTCGTCTCCTCCACCTGTGCGACGTGAGCCTGGCCGCGTCGTGGTTGTCGACATTCATTGGCCCATTGGCCAAGCCGGCCACAGTTGTGGCAACTGTTGTCCTGTGCCGGCTTGGGCTTGCCAGCGGCGCCATCCTTGGCGCCCCCGCGGGCGTCACCTTCGGCATGTCCTTGTGCCCTGCCCGGGGCGCCTCTTCGCGCCTTGCGCTGCTTGCCGCGCCTGCGGCCGCCCGCCGTGGAAGAGGGCTCCCCCTTCTTCCTGTCACCGAGGCCAGCATCCCACTGCTCCCGAGATAGGAGCAGCTTCCCGCCGATGGTGATGGGCCCCGAGAGAGACTGTGGCTCGTCGGTGTCGACGACCTTGAGTCGACCTATCGCCTCCTCGATCGTCATCGTGGAGAGGTCCAGCAGAGACTCGATCGAGCGAGCCATCTGCTTGTACTTCTCGGGAATGCACCGAAAAAGCTTCTCGACAGCTCTCTCCTCGGTGTAGGTGGCATCGCCGAACTGCACCATCTTCTGCAACAGAGTGTTGAGACGGAGAGCAAAGTCATCAACATCCTCACCTGGCTTGAAGGCCAGGCTCTCCCACTCCTTACGAAGTGCCTGCAGTGTGGACTTGCGAGCACGGTCGCTGCCGAGGCGTGCCGCGGCGATGGCGTCCCAAGCCTCCTTGGCAGTCCGCTTGTTGGAAAGCGAGAACTGCATCTCGGGCGGGACTGCGGCGATGAGGGCGTCCAGCGCCCGTCAATCCTCATGGTGGTCGACGTTGCCGTCCTGGGCTGCCTCCCATAGGTGCCGCACCTGGAGCCTGATCTTCATGATCGCGGCCCACTCGACATAGTTGGCTTTGGTGAGGGTAGGCCACCCAACACCGGGACCAACATCCCTGACCACAGTCCGGACCCCGTAGAGGCCGCGGTCATGGTCGTCGCAACCGCCGTCGCCGTGCGCACCTCCTGGAGTGCTATCGCGATGTGCGCTGGCGTGCTCGGCTGCCCATTGCGCCGTCCGCTCTCGCGCCACATTGGCGCGGTCTGCGTCAGCGTCGTCGTCCGCGGGTGCAGAACTGTTGGAGCTGCCGGAGCTGCCGCGGAGTGCCTTGGCATCCGCCGTAGCCTCAGGTGCTGCCTCCGCTGGTGCTGCTGCTTCTACCTCTACCCTGGCTGCTTCTACCTCCGCTCTGGCTGCTGCCAGTTCCGCCGCTGCCAGCCTCGATGCCCTTGCTGCCGCCGCAGCGGCTACTGCAGCCACTCGCTCGCGCTCCTCTGCCACGGCGCGCTCGGCCTCCTGCCGACGCCGCGTGCTCGAGGTAGCCGTGTGCTGAGAGTGGCCTGCGGACATGGCTTGCCGCTGGGGGGCTGTTGCGTGGGGAAGAGGCTGCTTCTGACGAGCTGCTGCTCGACAGTCCGGAGGGAGGGAGGTAACCAGGGGAAGTCGGAGCAGCTGCTGCTACCGGCTGGGGCTGCACAGCTCCCGGGGAGAGAGGTGAGCAAGAAATGCTCAGGCTACAAGACAACCTGGCTCTGATACCAATTGATGGTCGTTTCAGCCTGAGCATTGATAGGGAGGATGACACTGGGAGGGTTGGGGCAATTTTCGTTGGTTTATTTCTCACACAATGTCATGCCAACCTGGGGGGGTTGGGGATACATATTTATAGGCTGCTAGCCAGCCAAGCATATGCTAAGATGCTAGTCTAAGATGCTGCTAAGATGCTAGTCTAAGATGCTATCCTAACTGCCAGTCCTTGATGGTCAAGGATGCCATCCTGATGCTATCCTAACTGCCAGTCCTTGATGGTCAAGGATGCTATCCTAACAGCCATAAGGACACAAGGACCATGTGCTGCAGCCCCACAAAGAACCATGTGTTGCAGCCCCACAAAGACCTTAGTATAGAGACTTATCCATCAAATATAACACACATGTGGTGGTTCTGAGTAATTTACTCAACCAAGACGACTACAACAACGAACCACTATCGCCAGGTCCAAACGTAGTCACTTCGGACGAACGACTATGGTCGATGCATGTGTTGTATGAGATTTGTATATGTATCACCACGTTAGTTGCAGGTACCTCGGTGATTGGTGGCACCGGCACATGGGACCCTTGTAGACAGGGAGCACCCGCCGCCACTTCGCACGACACGCACACACACCCATAAGACATTTTGCACCGGAATCTTTAGCGAGATTCTGTATAAACCAAATTGCTGCCATGGCAGCAGAAATGCACCACCAAGCGACGAAAAAGGCAAAAGGCAAAATGCATATTACATATCAAACTCTTCGAAAAATTGTCGAGAATCCACATATGTCACTCCCATGCATGTTAACAACATTTAAACTTGATGTTTAGCTAAAACAACCTTAACTACATTTCTTTTAATATGGATAATCTCGAAATTGCACTATGAGCTATTCTTATCCATTTAACTTGTCTAGCTTAATTCACCATCACCTCTTGTGTTAACAACATTTAAAGTGGTTGTGTAGCTAAAGATATACCCTAATATTAAATGTGGAGTTGGTTAAATTGCATTCTAAATGCAAATCACGCTTCACTTAACTTGATGGTTAATTGCACTCGACCATTCAAACATCATAACTTGCCATGGCATGTCATTGCATATCATGAGCATGCTGGATCTTCTGCCGTACAATTCCCACACATCCTATGCTTTCTCAATTATTCATGCATTAGTGTAACGATGTTGCAGTGACTCGCGATGCCTATTCTCATGCATAGCCTGATTGGTGTCACCTGATATTGCCTTACCTAGACTAAACAAAGCTTGGCTTCAATTGGAATGGTTTGTTCCTCTGTACAAGGCAAGCCTGAGGTCTTAGGTTCAACCTGTGTTGCCTATTTTTTGCTTCTATTACTTTCCAGCTATTTCTTTATTTGTTGGCTGATAGTAGGACCCACACGACATAGTAAGATAGAGAGAGGGAGCCACTGAGAAGTGAGTTCAGCAGTATTTTTGCCAATTTGCGTGGTCAAGGGCCTTCGGCTGGACGGTAACAGTTCAGCATGGTATCTTTTAGCACGCACCTAACAGAATGATGGTATTTTTAAGCAGCTGAAATTCTAGTGGCAAAACTTAGTAGGACACAACTGGTGGCAAATATGATTAAAAAAACTAACAATTAATGATTAAATATGTAAATACCTTTTGTTATCCATCTTTATCATGTTAATAGCGTCATCTTCAACACCAGTGTAGTGACTCCCTTTAACCAGCTTACAAGGGATACCAACCATATCAGCAAGAATCTGCAATGAACACATAAATGTAAGACATGAGAGAATATGCTCCATGATCATGTGCTGTCAAGCCATCTGGAAGAGAGTTCACACTTATGCAAACAAATTCCTACATTACTTCACCAGGTTTGGTTATCTAATGTTCAAATCATTTCTACAAATCTAAGTGAACAAAGTCACTTCATAATTCTGCTTAAAACCATCGATACGGTTCCGAACTTATATTTACAAAAGAAAATAAAAGATACAATGCATCACCCGTCTCTGTGCAAAGAACTAATGTATCACTTACGAGCTTGCGGGGTGCATGTCTAGGTCCCTAAAACTGTATGTGTGTCATAACTGATGCCATGGCAATGGCACACTGACGAAGCTAAAATATCAGTATGTGCTTACCAAGTAATACTGATAAGATTAAGCCCAGGCATTATCTTAGCTCCATCCAAACAAATAGGAGTGGACCTTCGATGACCGGCTTGTTTAGGGCATAATGTATGTAAAATTTCAAGATCCAAGTGATACTCATGCAAGTTTAGGTGCCCATGGTGCACCTCACTCTAAATAAAGGTAGACACTGTAATCATTCATGGGAGTGTCTCACAGTCTAATCCACTCTACTGGTAGAAATCAATAAGATGCCTCAACATCACACAAAGTGACAGAAATAAACTGTCCATAGATACAACAACTTGCAACATAATGACCTATATCCTTAATAAATTGCTTATGGATAGACAATTAGACATACAACAATGCTAAATACCTAGTCTAGTTTGTTTATTAGATAAAACATAAGCATTTTTGTTGAATTTTCATCTGTTGGTAACCAGGAAGCAAGTGAAGAATTGGTCATGGCCACTACACACGTCTTCCATAACTTTGGGAGAAGGAACATTTTCACTGAGAGAGAGAGAGAGAGAGAGAGATGACCTTGAAAAGTAAGGCACGATGGCGAGACAAGCCTATCTCTATACTGCCAATATGCAGAAGACTTGTCTGGTGCGATGTCCTCTGCTCAATGCTTTTGCTCAACCACCTAGTGATCATTTCATTTGCATCGATCACTGGACCACCCATATGATCTGCAACAACTTCAGCTATTCGTCGCACCAATACTGTAATGTCCGGACAGCCCAACAGGCAGCATTCTGCCACTTCCTTCATCTCCTGCAGAGCATTATCAAATTTATAGTCGACCACAATTACTTCATATCCAAGATCCCCAATGCTCATCTGAAGCTCTGCCAGCGATGGTATTTTGCCCTGCCCAGATGATTCCGCAGAGGGGCCAAATATGTCGTAGAATCCATCAATTACTTTCTCATTATAATCAAGAAAGTTATAGTCCTAAACAGAATAGAAATTAAAGTTAGAATGGACAGATCAAGGAAGCTAGCACCAAAATATACAGGAATCATAAGTGAACAACACCCGCTCGTCAAATGTCCTATGACTATGAACAGGTAGTTGGCAATGAAGATCCTGCCTGTAAAATAGCACAAAATATTGCCTAGTGGTTTAAAGAACTTCCCTGACAAAGTGTGAGCCATTTCTATATGACTACATCACTTTGGCATATTATGCTCAACATGGATGATAGAACAAGAATGAAGACCAAAAATTTTCTAAAGGGTCAGTAAGAAATGAGTCAAGCTCCAGTTTATAAGTCAAAAGCATGGCAAGGGAGAGAGTTCAACACATAAACCTTGCGTGGTTGAAGGACACAAAACAACACAAACTATTTTCTCAAGGAAACATGGACAAATTGCCGTGCCTGCTGCTTTGCCGCTTGTGCATGTTTATGTCATTATGAGCATGTTGTGTTTGTCTCTCCACATACGTTCATTCATGTAATCATGTAGTCGTGCAACTACAAGTGTCTGCTCAAACGAATGTGTGTGGTGAACCAAGCAAAGCTGCTATCTTTCTTTCTATATTCATTTTTCAAAGCAGAATTCCTTTACTCAATTTTCTCCTTGACATGTTGGAATTTATCGATGGAAGTGTTACAACTGCAATAAGGTATCCAATTGGCTGAACCTACCTCCTAAATCCGTATCTCATATACTATTAAGCCTTGGTTCCCTAGAAAGAGAAAATTGGCCTTGTTTGGTGTTGATGCGTCCAGGAGACAATACAAAACAAACAGAAGTATTCTAACCAGAAACCACACCAATGATTGTAGTCACCAACGACTCTACTGAAGGAATTAACAGGATTTGGATACTCACCCTGTAACGGCGGGAGAGCGACTCCGCGGTGTCTCCCCCACCAAGATCGCCGTTGGTGACCGGGTCGCCCTTCCCGAGGCTCATCAGCTTGGCCTTTCTGATCTGCTCCCCGTCGGGATCCCCCGCGCCCTCGGCGCCCGACGCCGACGCTGATAGCGCCAACGCCAGCTGCATCTGGTACTCTTCCTCCTGCAGAATGAACTCATCCCCTGCCGCCTCTGTCGACGCCACGGGAGGCGACGGAGATGGCGCCGGCGGAGACGACGGCGGCTGCTGCTGCGCTGCAGCCGAATTCGACGGCCCAGCGGGCTCGCTGGATCGGTGCGACCACTTGGTCACAAACGGGATCTTCATGGCGCTCCCCGCTAGCACCTAGGGTTTGGGTTTCGAAAAGATTTCCTCGCTTAGTTGTTCAGTCTGGCGATGTGATCGGGGATGCGAGATGGGCGGAAATGGGGAAGACGCGGAAAGGGAGGGGGGTTTAAGGAAAGTAGTGCGGATTAGTGTGTGCTCAGCCGCCGCCCTCACCCGGTCCCCAGGCCAAGGCCATTTTTTATCATCGGCGTGCGAAAATCGGCCGAGTCACGCCTTCACGAGTCCATTTTTCGTTGGTTACGACCAAATTTTGCGCCGGCATACCCAGCCCGAACTCGGCGTGTTCGGAGGCGCCTGGGCGTGCCGGCCGAAACATTTTTGGCGCAAAAAAGGGTGGGTCCGCCGAGTCAGCGACCGCGCGGCGTCGTCATCCTCATCGTCTCAGTTTCCCGGGGGGAATCAATGCAAGGCTGCCGCCGGTCAGCCTTTCATTGATACGGCACATTCACGAGCCGGCGTTCACGGGACGGCGCAGTCAGTACGGGGCGACGCGCGTCCACACCTCGCCTCACACGGGTCTGCACGGTGTCGCCCGCTAGCCTCCTATAAAAACTAACCTCGTCGGTGTTCGCCGCACATCGACACCGAGCCCCCAAGTCCCACCACCGAAGCCCCTCTCTCTCCCCCCGCGCAGCGATCTTCTTTCCCCCTCTTCCCTCCAATGGCGGAGCGCTACCCAGGCGATGGCGCGGCCCGCAACGGCTTCAGTCGCCAGCACCTCCACGAGGACGAGGCCCGCCTGTTGTACGAGGCGGAGTACCCGACGCCGCCTGACATGCGGGCGTCGGGTGCCTGGTCGATCAGCGGCGGCGGCGGCCCCTTGCCACCGGTGCCCACCGGAGCTGAGCGGCGCGCCAAGATCGCCCGGATCCGGTCCTTCCTGTCCGAGGAAGTGCGCCGGCTGCCGAGGTACGCTCCCGATAGCGTCAACCTCTGGACGGCGTACTTTAAGCGTCGTCGCGTGGAGCAGCTCGCCTCCACCAATGGTGGCCCTGTGCGTGGTCGCAACAACAGCAAAGGCCGCCGTCTTTGGTGGGGCGTCCTCGAACGCACGCTCGAAGCCGTCCTCGAGCACATCGAGGGCGGCAACGTGTCGCGCCTCGAGTACCCGACTGAGCCGACCTCCATCTCCCGCCGGCGAGGCTCGTCGTGGCAGCCACGGCGCATGGAGGCGCCGTCCTCGTCCTCCTCCCACTCCTCCCACTCCTCCAACGCAGCGCGCACGCCGCCTGTCGCCGTGAAGGCCAAGCCCGGCTCGGACCCGCTCCGGCGTAGCGGTCGCAGTGGCGGGGCATCACCATCAACGAGGTCCGCCACCGTGAGCCCTCACCTTCCTGTGGCCACCTCCGCCTTGTCAGGCCGAAGACGGAGCCTGGCACGACGGTGGTCAAGCAGGAGCACCTCGACATGGCCGCCGCCAACGAGACGATCATGAAGTGGGCGCGGGACGACTATGTCCGCGAGGAGATGGAGCGGCAACGCCGGGCCCTCGAGGAGATCGAGGCTCGCCACCGGGCCCGCCGCGAGGAGGAGCTCGCCGGCCTCATCATCCTCGACGATGACAGCGACGGCGAGGCGCTCGGGCCCTCCAACCCCGACCTACACCGTTTCAGCGATGCAGGGCAAGGTTGCAGCAGACACGGCGGCTGCGGCGCGCAGGATGGCAACGGCAGCGACGGCTACGGGGACGACGGTGACGACTACACCAACTTCTACAAGCTCCTCGGCATGTAGAATGCGGCGGTGCGGCAATGGGACGACGACGGCGGATGACGACATAGTCGATGTAGTTTTTTTTGTTTTGTATTATATTTTTAATGAAAAACCCGAACTTTTGGGCCGATTCTATGACCGTATTGGTCTAAAAGTGGCGGTTGGGGGACGACCCCGGGGCCGCGACTGGGAAGGCGAGTCCTCCCAGACCGATTTTACCGTCGGCTGGCCCCCAAGCGGCACTAAAATCGGCCCCTGGGGGGCAACGGCTGGAGATACTCTAAGGATGGCAATGGGCAGGACAGAGCAATACCATACCCATACTCGTATAGTCAGTGGATACAAAATTCTATCCATACCCGTACCCACGAGTATGAAATTTTACCCATCCCCATACCCAATGGTTACCCATACCCATTGGGTACCGAACGGGTAGAACAAATAGTACATAAGTTGTTCACAATTTTACACTCGCTGATAGCACATTTAACACAAAAAAAATTATCTTAGCCCAATGACAGGTAGATGAGTACATGACCACTATTAAAATTTAGAAATAAGAACATACTCACAAGTCAATAGGAATAGACGAGTCATAGGACAAATTGCTGATTAATTAGAGATAAACTTAACATTAGTTCACAAGAGGGAGGATATGGGTATACCCACGGGTACAAGGCTATACTCGTACAATACCCATGACTTAACGGGTAGGATATGGGTACTACCCATGGGTATAAAAGTGTGACCATACCCGGCCCGTGTGGGTACGGTACCCGTGGGAACCCGTATTCGTGGGTAAAATTGCCATCCTTATGCGGGTGGCATTTTTTTTTGAACTGCTGCGGGTGGGATTAACAAAACATCAAGTTACTAGTAGTAACTAGCTAAATACCCGTGTGTTGCTACGGGATGAAACAATATTTGAAGAGTGGTGGCATGCGACCGATCATCCTCGAAGGTGTGGGCGGAGCTCTCAACCGCCAGTGCTTGGTCGTACTCGAACGCACGACCATCCATCCTCGTCCTCGAGCGTATGTTATCCTTGTCGGAGAACATTTGGGCAGCCATCACCGTGTGGACGTCCTTTAGAGCATGGTCATCATTCATCTTGACGAACGCTTGGTCGCCCATTTCATGAGTGCATGTGATATCGTCCATGTTGGCAAGCACTGGTCGATCATGTTGCTGAGAGCCTGTTGGTCATCGCCAATGTTAGCAAGAGCCTGCTGGCCGGCCTGACCCACGAGTGTTTTCAAATTGTTTCAACATAATTAACCTACCTAATTAATTAATTACAAACATACTTAATTGTATGTCTAGTTATTAGCAGACCTAATTAACCGCTTGCATACTTGAAAAAAGTCACTACTTCTAATGATTTGCATACGTATTTAACTGCCTACCTAATTAATAAATTACATTAATGACTGGTTTCCAAATTGATTTAGTACAAAAATTATTATTATTTAAATGGACCTAATTAATTGCATATGTAATTAATTGTTGAGATACTTAGATGTATTAATGGATTGATTCTAAATTAGTTTGGCGTTTAGTTTTCAAATTAGTTTCGCATCAATGGTTGCGTCTCAATGACTACACACACATTCCCCTTTAATAGTACATATTTAGATCAAAAGGATAATTGGAAGAGACAAGGAAAAAATAAGCGAAATTAAATAACAAAATTTTAGAAGACACACATCCTCCTTCAGTTTTTTATATGGAAAAACCATTGATGTATAATCAACCAAACTACGTGCATATCAACCGATAGTTCTGGTGAAAAGGAACTTGAATTTACATTGTGCCAAAACCCAATATTCAATAGGATGTCAGTAAACGTAAACTATGAGGGAGACATAATGACGAGGATATGTACCTAGGATAGGGTCCTGGGCAAGGCCTACATACCCTACCTAAGGACACTACATTGGAGGACTTGAAGATCAAGCATAAACTTTCGAGTGGATTTCACGAGACGTTCAAAGTCACTCGACAGGATATCCACTCGGAGACTCCTTCCTTCACTCGGTAGTCGCGTGTCACTCGGAAGACCTCGTTCTCACTCGACGCCATAAGACCAGAAGCCATCATTAAGAGCCCAACGGGCAGACGTTGCTTCAATCGTCATTAATAGCTTTTATTACATACGTTACCAGTAATGACAGACTTTAAACCCCACGATCGGACCCTTAGATGTTGGGTAATTATGAGGGACAGCGAACTCTATATAAGCCGCCCCTCCCCTCCTACACAAGGGTTCGCAACCATTGTAATCTCCATATTCCACACGACATAAGATCATGAGCACTGAGACGTAGGGTTGTTACCTCCATGAGAGGGGCCTAAACTCATACATCTGTGTGTACACCCTCGCTGTAGGTAGGACTCTGCCCTCTCCTGATGTACCCCTACCATCTACTGTCAGGCTCGTTCCCACGACAGTTGGCGCCCACCGTGGGGCAGGCGTCTAAGCGACTTTCGGCGAGGTTGCATTTTCCGTTCTTCGTCATCTCTTCCGGCGGTGTTTTCGCTCTGGGTCACGAGATCCATTTCGGAGCGCTCACCTTTATCGCCGACGATTCGGCATGGCTCCAGGAAGCGCCTCTCGATGTCGAGGCGCTCCCGGTCCACGGGGTCGCGCACTTTCGCGCGAGTTCCTGCGGTGTGTTGCTGCGTCAACCTTCGACTCCCTACACGTCGGCTCCCCTTGCTGTTCGCGGTCACAAGTGGTCCGGTCGCTCACGACTTCAGCGCTGGGTCGAACACGCAGTGGCGCGTCAAACTTGTCCGCAGATTGCAGCACTCGAGCTTGCTGAGTCCCTTCACGATGTGTTCGAGTCGGATTCCGGTCCGTCCGACGTGTCTTCCGAGTGCGAAAGCTACAATCCGGCAGCGGTGGTCTTGATGGTGGGCTCTCATCAGAGTTCACCGCATGGCTTTGGCCATGGCAGGCACGAGGCTAGCGGTCCGTCAAATGAGCAGCCGCACCGTGAGAAGGAGGTTCTTCATACTCCCATCGTCGACGCGACTGCCGAGGCTTAAGCTTTGGAGGCCGCGCGCATTCGTCTGGAAGAACTCCAGGCAGAGCTTGACAAGCGCGCTCGACAGTGCCCGCCACGCCCAATCGACGTCAGTGACAGCTGCTTCCGACTAGATCTCACGACGACGTTGAGGTATACCAAACTCCTGTGTTAAATGTTGTTGTTGCTGCTAGGATAGCAGATTCCATTCAGCCGCCCCGGTCAGAGGCTGGAAGAGGGTTAATGCAGATCAGAGCACTGTTAGATGCAGCGCAGCATCAGAATTCAGTAGTTTCTCAGTCCCACAACAGGATACATAGCAATTCACCCAAGGAAGAGACCGTTCAGTCGGCACACAGCCCTGGATCGCCCTTGCGTCGTCGGGGCGGAGGTTACCATGAAGAGCAGGTCAGAGATTAGTTTCACCGCGAAGACCATCGTCGAGTGCCCACTCCTCCACGGAGTGGACCTTACGCGCCCCGGTGCCAGGACGATAGGCGCTCCTTCGGTGACGAGCGGAATGCGGGCTTTGACGCCCGTGACCTCCTCGTTCAGAAGCGAATTGACAGGGGCAGAGCCCACCGAGAAGGACACGACAGAGATTTTTTGAGTGGTAGCTCAGCTGTGGTTTCTGGTCCTGAGTGTTTCAGCAGAGCCATACGTTCTGCAGAGATTCCCCCAACTTCTGGTTGGCGGCGGGGATCGGGAAGTTTACTGGCGAAACAAAGCCAGAGACTTGGTTAGATGATTACCGAGTGGCTGTGCAAATTGGTGGCGGAAATGACAATGTTGCAATGAAGCACCTGTCCTTGATGTTAGATGGTCCAGCTTGAGCTTGGCTGAATCGTTTGGCTCCTTCCAGTATACATTGCTGGGAGGATCTTACCCGAGTTTTTGTCCGAACCTTTGAGGGCACTTGCAAGCGTCCAACAGGTCTGGTCGACTTACAGCACTATGTCCAGAAGCCCAATGAAACTTTGAGAGATTATATTCAGCGATGGTCCACTCTACATCATACAGCGAAGAATGTGTCGGAACACCAGGCCGTTTGTCCATTCAAGGCCGGTGTGAGATACAGGGAGCTATACCTGAAGTTTGGGCAGACGGATGATATTTCACTCGGCAAGATGATGGAAATTGGCACTCGGTACACCAATGACGAAGAAGAAGACCACCTCCATAGTGGCAAAGGAAAGACAGTCGTCAATAAGGCTGGTGGCAGTAACAATCGGAAACAAAAGCGAAAGGCTGAAGATCCGGTTCAAGCAGAAGCGGCAGCACTGGCGACTCAGTCGAAGAACAAAGGCAAAGCTAAAGCTCAGTATGCCCCCAAGAAGGGGAAGAATCAGTCAGGAACTGATATCATGGATCAACCGTGTGTAATTCACACGAGGAAAGATGCGGAAGGCAATCTGATTTTGCCCAAGCACACCACTCGACAGTGTCGGACCCTACTCCAGCAATTCAAGGGGGACCCGCTGAGTGATAAATCTCCTGAGAAGGGAGATGAAGATGAAGATAAAGAAACATTCCCGGATGTCACTTCTACACTGGTGATCTTTGCTGATGTCGAGAGCAAGAGTCGTCTGAAAGTCATCAACAGAGAAATTAATATGGTTGTACCAGATACCCCCCACCTACCTCAAGTGGTCCCAATATGCTATCACATTCGACCAGACAGACCATCCTGCTCATGTGGCCACTCCCGGTCCACAGGCTCTGGTAGTTGATCCGGTGGTTTGGGGGACTCGACTTAGAAAGGTCCTCATGGACGGTGGCAGCGGCCTGAACATTCTCTATGCGGATACCTGAAAGGGATTGGCATTCCGATGTCCTGACTAAGTGAAAGCAACATGCAGTTTCACGGGGTCATCCCAGGAAAGAAGGCCAAGTCACTCGACCAGATAGCATTGGATGTGACATTCGGGAATGACAAAATTTTCCAAAAAGAAAAGTTGACATTTTAAGTCTTGGATTTCAAGAGTGCTTACCACGCCATTCTGGGTCGACCCGCATATGCACGTTTCATGGCCCGACCATGTTACGTGTATCTCAAGTTGAAGATGTCGGGTCCTAAGGGCATGATCACGGTTACTGGCAATCGACGGCGGGCCGAAGAATGCCTCCAGCAAGGCTCCAAGATCGCCGATCACCAGATGGCCATGGTTGAGTTGGAGGAGTACAAGAAAACCGCCGACCCTGCTGATTTGCTCCGCGCAAAGAAGCCGGCTTCCGAGTCGGCATTTCAGTCGGCAGGGGAAGTGAAGAAGGTACACATTCACCCGATGGATCCTACTACTGCCCCGACGAATATCTCATCAACACTCGACAGTAAATAGGAAGCCGAGCTCATCCAGTTCCTCCGTGAGAACTGGGATATCTTCGTATGGAAGCCTGCTGACATGCCGGGGATTCCCAGGGAGCTGACTGAGCATCGTTTGTGAGTGGATCCAAAAGCCAAACCCGTCAGGGAGCATTTGCGTCGCTCAGCGCCGGAGAAGCGCAAGGCAATTAGAGAAGAAGTGGCCCGTCTCTTGCAAGCCAAGTTCATTCGGGAGATTTACCACTCCGAGTGGATCTCGAATGTTGTGATGGTGACAAAGAAAGATAAGTCGTTGCGCATGTGCATTGACTTCAAACATCTCAATAAGGTGTGTCCAAAAGATCATTTTCCACTCCCCCGCATAGATCAAATTGTCGACTCGACTGCGGGGTGTGAGCGTTTATCGTTTCTGGATGCTTACTCTAGGTACCATTAGATCCGTCTGTTCGGCCCAGACGAAATAAAGACAACCTTCATCACCCCATTAGGGTGTTTTTGTTACATCACTATGCCTTTTGGTCTCAAGAATGCCGGCGCTACTTTTATGCGCATGATTCAGAAATGTTTACTCGACCAGATCCCTCAGAATGTCGAGGCGTACATGGACAATATAGTGGTCAAGTCCCGCAAAGGTTCCGACCTGCTGGCTGACTTGGCCGAGACATTCGCCAATCTGAGGCGATTCGACATAAAGCTGAATCTGGCCAAATGTACTTTCGACGTCCCTGGCGGCAAGTTACTCGGTTTTCTTGTTTCCGAGCGAGGAAGTGATGTCAACCCTGAGAAAATCAGCGCCATTACCCATATGAAGACTCCCGTGCGAGTGCACGACGTTCAGAAGCTCACAGGTTGCTTCGCAGCATTGAGTCGATTCATTTCTCATCTTGGTGAGAAGGCCCTGCCTTTATATCAATTGATGAAGAAGTCTGACACGTTCGACTGGACTCCTGAAGCCGAAGCAGCGTTTGTTGAGCTCAAAGCCTTGCTCTCCACCCAGCCGGTGCTTGCCGCTCCTGCCAGCAAAGAGCCCTTGCTCCTGTACATCGCGGCCACAAATCAGGTCGTCAGTACAATACTAACTGTCGAGCGAGAAGAGGAGGGTAAAGCTTATAAAGTCCAGCGGCTAGTTTATTATGTCTCGGAAGTATTGTCTCCCTCAAAGCAAAGGTATCCACACTATCAGAAGCTGGTTTATGGTATTTACCTATCAACAGAGAAGGTGGCACATTATTTCCAAGACCACTCGATTTCAGTCATCAGTGATGCTCCTTTGTCCGAGATTTTCAATAATCGAGACGCATCAGGTCGAGTGGCTAAATGGGCAATCGAGCTTGGACACTTTGACATCAGATTCAAAGCCAAAAAAGCAATCAAGTGCCAAGCATTGGCAGATTTCATGGTCGAGTGGATTGAACAACAACAACCTATCCAAGCTCACTCGGTGCATCGGACAATGTTCTTTGATGGCTCCAAAATGTTGAATGGGTCCGGTGCTAGTGTTGTCCTGATATCTCCCAGGGGTGACAAGCTTAGCTATGTCTTGCAAATTCACTTTGATTCCTCCAACAATGAGGCAGAGTATGAAGCACTTTTGTACGGGTTGTGCATGGCTATCTCACTCGGCGTCAAGCGCCTGATGGTTTATGGCGACTCAGATCTGGTGGTGAATCAAGTGATGAAAGAGTGGGATGTTCGAAACCCCGCTATGACTAGATACTGCAATGTAGTCCGAAAGTTGGAGAAGAAATTTGAAGGCCTGGAACATCATCATGTTCCCCGACTGAAAAATCAGGCGGCCGATGAGCTATCCAAGATTGGTTCCACTCGACGACATGTCCCCAGTGGTGTGTTCTTGGAGCACTTGCACACTCCTTCGGTTCAAGAAGATCCTTTCACAGAAGAGCCCCCACAAGCTTTGAGTTCCACTGACCGGACAGAAGTCGATGTCCCTGCAGTGATTGATCTAGTCATGAAGATTCTGGTTATCACTCCCGATTGGACTATGCCTTACATTGCCTATATCCTCACACAAGAGCTCCCTGAAGATGAAACAGAGGCTTGACAGATTGTGCGCAGGTCCAAGGCTTTCACTGTGATGGGAGATCAGCTGTTCAGAGAAAGTGCGACTGGTGTTACACAACGCTGCATTTCCCCCGAAGAAGGTCGAATGATTCTAGATGAGATTCACTTGGGAACTTGCGGCCACCATGCGTCCTCAAGGACGATTGTCGCTAAAGCATACCGAGCTGGTTTTTACTGACCACAAGCTAATGAGATGGCTAAAGACATCGTTGATCATTGTGATGGTTGCTAGTTCTACGCGAACTTGTCACACAAGCCAACATCTGCTCTGAAGACAATTCCTCTTGCCTGGCCGTTTGCTGTTTGGGGACTTGACATGGTTGGCCCCTTCCGACCCGGAAAAGGAGGATTCACTCACTTGCTAGTAGCAGTCGACAAATTCACCAAGTGGATAGAAGCCAAGTCAATCAAGAAGCTGAACTCCCGTACGACGGTCACATTCATGAGAGAGATAATTTATCGATACGGCATTCCGCACAGCATCATCACAAACAACGACACTAATTTTGACTCGAAAGAATTCAGGAACTTCTGTAACTCCCAAGGCACCCGAGTGGATTATGCATCCGTTGCACATCCTCAAATCAATGGACAAATCGAGCGGGCTAATGGTCTCATCCTGCAAGGTCTGAAACCTCGTCTCATGCGCGATTTGGATCATGTCGCCGGAGCCTGGGTAACTGAGCTGTCGTCTGTTTTGTGGGGTCTGAGACAACGCCTAATCGGTCGACTGGACGGACTCCTTTCTTCCTGGTCTATGGTGCTGAAGCTGTACTGCCGAGTGACTTGTTTCAAAATTCCCCTCGAGTGGAGCTGTATTCCGAGGCTGAAGCTGAACAAGTCAGACGGGACGATGTAGATCTTCTGGAGGAGGAACGAGAGATGGCTCTGATCCGGACCACTGCCTATCAGCAAGACCTGCGGTGCTTCCATGCGAAGAATATTAAGAGTCGGTCGTTTCATGAGGGAGACCTGGTGCTTCGAGTGAATTAACATTGACCTCACAAGCTTGCTCCTGCATGGGAAGGTCCTTTAGTCGTCACTAAGGTGCTAAACAACGGGGCCTATCACCTGTACAATCTCATGTAGCGAATAGACGAGCCCCAAGCCTGGAACACAAATCTGCTTTGGCGTTTTTACACTTGAGACACAAGAATCCTCTGATGTAATAAGAATACTTCATCAATGCAATTCACTTTTCTGCAATATATATTGTCGATTCCAATCGTTCAGTTACATTCTTGGGAATACTCCGAGTGATGAGCAATCCTCACGCTCGGGAGCTTAGCTGCGAACACGTTTCGCCAAAGTGAAAAGCCCTATCGGGTGGATAGCAGTCCATTCACTCGACGACCTATTTATTGTCGATTCCAATCGTTCAGTTACATTCTTGGGAATACTCCGAGTGATGAGAAATCCTCACGCTCGAGAGCTTAGCTGCGAACACGTTTCGCCAAAGTGAAAAGCCCTATCGGGTGGATAGCAGTCCATTCACTCGACGACCTATTTGCGAATCCGTCTTTGCTTAGGTCAAAAATACTTCGAGTGATGAGCAATCCTCACACTCGGGGGCTTAGCTGCGAACACGTTTCGTCTAAGTTAAAAACCTCATCGGGTGAATAGTAATCCATTCACTCGACAACTTAGCTGCGAATCGACATTCGCCTAAGTTCGAAAATAACTTCGAGTGATGAGCAATCCTCACACTCGGGAGCTTAGCTGCGAACACATTTTGCCTAAGTTAAAAACCTCGTCGGGTGGATAGTAATCCATTCACTCGACAGCTTAGCTGCGAATCGACATTCGCCTAAGTTCGAAAATAACTTCGAGTGATGAGCAATCCTCGCACTCAGGGGCTTAGCTACGAACACGTTTCGCCTAAGTTAAAAACCTCGTCGGGTGGATAGTAATCCATTCACTCGACAACTTAGCGGCGAATTGACATTCGCCTAAGTTCGAAAATAACTTCGAGTGATGAGCAATCCTCGCACTTGGGGGCTTAGTTGCGAACACGTTTCACCTAAGTTAAAAACCTCGTCGGGTGGATAGTAATCCATTCACTCAACAGCTTAGCTACGAATCGACATTCGCCTAAGTTCGAAAATAACTTCAAGTGATGAGCAATCCTCACACTCGGGGGCTTAGCTGCGAACACGTTTCGCCTAAGTTAAAAACCTCCTCGGGTGGATAACAATCCATTCACACGATAGCCTAGCGGTGAATCGACATTCGCCGAAGTTCGAAAATATCCCGAGTGGTGAGCAATCCTCACACTCGAGGGCTTAGCTGCGAACACGTTTTGCCTAAGTTAAAAACAAACTCGGTCAAACAGACGATTGAAAGCCAAATACGAATAAAATCCAAAGGGTAAAACACGGATAAACCTTTCGTACAGAAGCAAATGTGCTCAGGCCTAAGGCCTGAATGAAGTTTTAAAGGATACAATTCCACTTGGCATGCCAAGGCGAATAAAAGTATTTCTTCCAAAGACCAGGTTTTTTTAAACAGGTGACGGGCTGGCTGGCTCGACAAAAGTGTCCAAGTCGATGCCGTCAGCGATTCTGGTGGCTGCCTCAATGAAGGTTTCCATGAAGTCCTCAAACTGGAGTTTCTTCGTGTTTACTACCGGGAGCTCCTTCGGCTTCTCTTCCCCCACGTCCCTGCAATGGACCCTGACAAGTGATAATGCCACGTCGGCCCCACAGCGAGCAGCAGATTCCTTCCAAGCCTACACTCGACTGGGAACTTCATTCAGGTGAGCCATCATAGAGTTGAGGTCGAGCTGAAGAGTGTCCTCAGGCCATAGCTCCTTGTCAATTCTCTCCATTGCAGATTTCAGTCGGGCAATATATGCCTGGACGCCTTGAAGCCGGAAGTTGAGTCTGAGCATGTTCATGGCCACTTAGTGGGATCCAGATTGGGTTCAACCTCCTATGTCTCCTTCTCGAAGTCTTGGCAGAATTCTGTTGAAGAGTTGGAGTGGGAGGAGAATCGGTGAACTGCGACCTTCAAAGGTTTTACAAACTTCAGTCGACAAGAAACACTTACCGTCGAGCAGGATATACATCTTCCTCGAGAATTCGCCCAAATGCTTCTCCAGGCCATTGCTCCGTTTGTTCAGCTGCTCGGCCCTTTTAACGAGGTACACACGCTCCTGCTTCAACTTTGCGTTTTCCTCCTCCAGTTTCTTGGCGGCCGTCAGCTTTTGATCTGCAGCTTCGGTCTTGTCCTTGGCCACTCGTTGGGCGTCGGCAAGTGCCTTGTCCTTCTCCTCTAGTGCCGTCTTCATGGAACCTAAAGAAACAACATTGTTGAGTCACGCTTGGAGTCGACGGTTTTCATTGCATACGTCTGTTCGAGTGAGAGCACTCGGTTCAAAACATGAAGAGTGAAGATGAGAGTGCAGAAAGTCAACAGTAATTACCTCCCAGAGACTTCAGCTCAGCACGCGCTCGCTCCAGAGCATTGTTGGAGGCCTCCGGATCCACTCGCAGCCGGTTCCTCTCATCCTCTAGGTCCTTGTACTACGTCCCAAGTTCGCAAGCCCTCTGAAACCGACAAAAGAAAGTAATTCAATCAACAAGTAATGTCAAGGACGGTCGACTGGGTTATGAATACCGGCGAATGACTGTCTTACAACCTTGGAACAACCTAAGAAGAATTCAAGCAAAAGTCCACTCGACATGTCGAGTGGCCCTGGCGCTCCGTGAGCCGTAAACAAATTCAAAGTTGTCTCTATTAAGACCCTTGCCAGTGCAAGCACTCGACAGTGGTCTCGGGGACTACACCCAGTGGGTGCACTCAGAGTGCCCCCACTGAGACGATTTACTCTCGATCCGTCGAGTAACTCGTCAGAAAAAAAATGCACTCGACATGTCGAGTAACTCCAGTACTCCGTGTACGACAAGTTTTCGAGACTACTGCTTTTCGTCTGCGATTAACAATAGCCTCGGGGACTACACCCAGTGGGTGCACTTAGCGTGCCCTCACTGGTTATTAAAACATTCGACAAGGTCAGCCCTGTCAAAACACTCTCCAGTCACTCGACCCGTTGAGTGGCGCGCCTCACTGCTCTGTGAAGTTCAATCTATCCTTATGCAGCATCATATCATGGTTTGTCAATAATATCCATGAAACCTACAAGGTAGCTTTGGAGCGGTGTGGTCCAAGGTGAAACGTATCCCGTATACAATAAACTCTAAGACCCCTGTCGGTGCAAACACACGACAGCGGTCTCGAGGACTACACCCAGTGGGTGCACTTAGCGTGCCCCCACTGGATCTGCCGACTCTCGATCAGTCGAGTGGCAGAAACACCCATCATTGGAATATCCATCACTTTGAGAAGTGCAGTCTATCCTTATGTAGCTTCATATCATGGTTTGTCAATAATATCCATGAAACCTACAACATAACTGCAGAGTGGTGGATACGTCAAGGTCGAAGACCCCTGCCGATGCAAGCAATCGACAGTGGTCTCGGGGGCTACACGCAATGGGTGCACTCAGAGTGCCCCCACTGAGACGGTTAACTCTCGATTCATCGAGTAACTCGTTAGGAAAAAAATGCACTCGACATGTCGAGTGACTCTAGTACCACGCGTCCTATCAATTCAAATCCTACTCGAGGCGTCGTGCCTCCACTTGCCCTGATCGTGGCGATATAACCGGCGCAAGAATCGAGGCGTCGTGCCTCCACTTGCCCTGATCGTGGCGTCATCACCGCACGCGCGTGCGCTTCCCAAATTTTTGTATCCCGCAAAATCCGGGTTTGACAGACCGACCCGTCACCTCCAAAGATGCTTTCAGTTCACTCGAAGCAAAATAGGCATTGAACATCCACTCGGACACTTTTAAGGCTGAATGGATCCGGGCGAATGGAGAAGAATTCAATCGACGCAAGTTTCATTGAAGCCCAGAATATCATTCGGAAAGTTTGCGTGTCGATCCTGAATTGACGTTAACACTCAGAGTTCAGTCGACGCAAGTTTCAGTGAAACCCCGAATATCATTCGGAGGATTTGATGCCCTAACTCAAGATTGACATTGATACCCCATTTCACCACTCGAACCCCGATCCATTCAGGGGCTAATGACGAGGATATGTACCTAGGGTAGGGTCCTGGGCAAGGCCTACATACCCTACCTAAGGACACTACATTGGAGGACTTGAAGATCAAGCATAAACTTCCGAGTGGATTCCAGGAGGCGTTCAAAGTCACTCGACAGGATATCCACTCGGAGACTCCTTCCTTCACTCGGCAGTCGCGTGTCACTCGGAAGACCTTGTTCTCACTCGACGCCAGAAGACTAGGAGCCATCATTAAGAGCCCAACGGGCAGACATTGGTTCAATCGTCATTAATAGCTTTTATTACATACGTTACCAGTAACGACAGACTTTAAACCCCGCGATCGGACCCTTAGATGTTGGGTAATTATGAGGGGCAGCGAACTCTATATAAGCCGCCCCTCCCCGCCTGCACAAGGGTTCGCAACCATTGTAATCTATATATTCCACACGACATAAGCTCCTGAGCACTAAGACGTACGACTGTTACCTCCACGAGAGGGGCCTGAACTCATACATCCGTGTGTACACCCTCGCCGTAGCTAGGACTCTTCCCTCTCCTTACGTACCCCTACCATCTACTGTCAGGCTCGTTCCCATGACACATAACATGTGCATCAGCATAAAACTTAAAGAAGTGCAATGTGTCAAGAAAACGCACAAACATATTTGAAGTGGTAAGGAGATACATGAAGCCGAGAGTCAAATCTCACAGCAGTTGCAAACCATTTCGTTTGTCGCCAACTGAGGTCGTGATGGTAGCAGGTTTGATAAGAATAAGCCTAGTAGAACAATATGCTCCATTCATTTCGGCCATTGATTGCATGTTGTTCATTGATATCTCCAAACACAACAAACTCGTAGCCTTTTGAGCATCTATCAATACCACCCCATACAAAAGTTGCCCTCCAAATTAACTGATGGATAGCGATTTCGGGACATTTGGTGTAGAACATCAAGACCCAATCTCCCAACATACATTTCGTATCATTGTCAGGAGCAATATGTTGAACCCACCAAGCATTAGGCATCTTCTAGCCATCCGAGGCTCTAGAGGATCTGGTTAGCAATAGATAATCTACAAGGATGAGGCTCATCATCATCAGTGACATTGTCCGAGTTATTAAACTTATCCAACAAACTGCTTCACCTGACAAAGGCAATCGGGTTCACGAAACCAACATAAAAGAATCAATTTTGAATTGATAAACTAAATGATAGCTGGAAAATATACTTGGCCATAGGCTAATTCAGTCAGTTTATCAAATATATAGGCTATAGTACATACAAAATAGCAGATCCAGCCATAAACTTACAACTTCTGCCGAACACCAAGAACAATAAAGAAGCATACAACTACATCCATTCACCAAACCATCGACCTTCAAACCTCCAAGGCTGATGGCGGCACCGACATGACCACACGTGCACTAGTCCACCAAACGAATGACCTAAATCAATTTATCACACTTTGTGTTGTGATTAACAAATTCTGAGACACCATTGTAGCAGTCCTAATAAGGCGGCACAATATCTTTGAACGAATACTGAGATGTACGTACTATCAGAGTTATCTTTCTCATACAATTTGCCATGCAGCTTGTTCCACAGAACCAATAATAAAGCCTCTAAATAGCTGAAAATAAGTATACTCCACTCATGATCAATACACATCTATTTTCTTACTATGAGGTGTCATGTGCCATGCAAACGATTAATGCATAAAAAGATGAATACAAAATATGAATACATACATGTTGTCCTCCAACAAATAAAAAATAGGAACAATAGAAAAATAGATGCATGCATACCAGTTTCTATCTCGGTGCATAGTATTTCATGTTGCAGATCAAGTCAGTTTCTACCTCAGGGTTGTGTACGTGTACAAGCCAAGTTCTTGCCTCACGCAACGGTCTACATCAACTCTTGATCCCATTGACCGATCGACCCACTCTGTCGTGAACTGCTTGCTGATGAGTTTTATTTGGGCGACAGCTGGCACCAAGTTGCACAGAAGAGAGAGATATGGGCATGCCACCGATGGCACAACAAAATTCTATAGGAGGCATGAGTCGCGACGCTGATCGGATCATGAAGATACACGCACAAGGTGAGAGGAAGAGCGGCACGACAAAGTAGCGCACCAACGAAAGTGCCTCCAATTTGCCTCACCCGCGCCCCTCAGTCCGCTCCACCATACTCGCTCGAGGACGCGATAGACCAGCCGTGCGCGGTCTTGTTTTAACTCCGCCACACATCATTCCATGAGAGGGACCAAGATGAGAGAAATGGAGCAGGCTCGGGTAGAGAGGGAATAGAAGTACCTCATGCTCGGCTTCCACCATTATCCTAAGACTGCCGCTAATGCTGCCCTAAGCCTCTAGAGGAGAAGAAACAAGGTGTGAAGGGAAGAGCTTTTGGCTGCGGGTGAGGGGGGTATGATCTGAGAGTCGATCGTTCATGCATATAAAAGGAAGATTAAAAATAAAGCAAAAGGGGTGGAATATGATTTCTCTTTTATGTGGAAGGTTTGGGATTTTTAGGCATGGGAAGTGGGAGATTGATAAATCGGTGATGGTTTTCGGTGGATGGAAAAATTGCTTGTACTGGATGGAAGGGTGGGATCGAGGGGTGGACCGGGATCGAGGGGTGGACCTCTCCTTCGATGAAAACGACCGAAATGAGCGAACGACCTACATACTAAAATTTTAGGAATGAGATTATGTGGAAATCAATTTTAAATTCTAACTTTCCTCATTTAATAATAGAGATTTAATGGTTAGAAAGGATCCTTGTGTTCGGAAAATTACGGTTCAAAATTGATTGCCACATAATTGGATTTCATTAGTTGGTAACCTATTATTGGTTCCTGCCATTTGTAACATGACTGATTAGGAAAACTTGGAAATATTAGGAAAGTTTTTATTGGAAGGTGAAAAAACCAATGTGGAGGGGGGGGGGGAGGAGGGACAAAAAACCGCATGAAAATAAACCCGGAACGAAAGCTACCAACTCCCCAATTAGGAGTAGATATTAGGAGGGGGGGCTTAGTGGGTAATTTTATTTACCAAGCTCGTGTTCTCTTTCCTCACTTTGTGCATTTGGTTTAGAGCATTTCTAACCGATCCCTATATGAATTTAGTGGAGCAATTTGGCTTTTTTACTTCATTAAGTTTGACCTACCCGATCTCCAAAACGGCTTAGTGGAGTAAAAATATATTTTATCCCTAAAATTTGAAGTATATTTACTCCATCCCTACGTGACCGGAGTAAAATCGCCTCCTCTTCTCCCCGCCTCCTTGTCTCCCATCGCATCATCCCCGACGCTCCCCGGGCTTCCCCGCCTCTCTTATGTCTGGACGTGGTGGTCGCCGATCCGCAACACGAATCTGCGTCGTCACGGGCGCGGGTCGTCCTCCGCGGGCGCTTCATCGAGTTGTCGTTGCCGCTCACCCGATCTACCCGCAGTCGTGCCCCTATGCCAGTTTGAGATCTTCCCCGTCCTTCCTCGGGCTGGGCTGCCGAAGAGGACCTACCGTGTCCTCCCTTGGGTTGGGCCGCCGGCGAGGACCTACCTCGGGGTCCGACAGCGGCGGTGGGGGACATGCATGGCCGAAATTACGGATCAGGAGACCCACACCCGACAGTAGCTCGGGAGCTTCCACATGGCCGAGCTCGCGACCATGGAGTATGACTACTAGCAAGTCCGCTACCACGACGCGGCAGCCTGAATCAACTTCCCCTTTGGCATGGCTTCGGTCCACCTCGTCCCACCGGAGCCGAGGGGTGGTGAGCTCGGCGATGGCGTGGAAGGACCACGAGGTGAGGGAGCGCCTCGAGGCTCAGGATGGCAATGGGGATTACCCAGGCGGGTATTGGACTCCCATCCTCGTCCCCGCAACAACCTTCACATGCCCGTTCCCATCCCCATACCTGTCTGCGTGAATAAAAAGATTTACATCCCCATCCCCGTCGGGTTTTTATCCTCGTGGGGAAACCCATAAATGCAATCAGCAACAACCTTCGATAATGTTTTAGTATAAAAAATAGCATTTCAACACAATTAATAATATGTTGTGGATGGGTTAGGGATTTATTGGGGCCTTTTTGCCAAAAAGGGATGTGATGCCCCCATTTTGGTTGTACGCTAATCATACACGCAAATGCGCACGATCAAGATTAGGGACTCACGGAAAGATATCACAACAAAACTCTAGACATAAATTAAAGTCATACAAGCTTCAATTTACAAGCCAGGGGCCTCGAGGGCTCGAATACATAAGGTTGAATACAAACAAGTGAGTAGAAGCAACAATATGTGAGTACAGACATAAGTAAACAAGTTTTCCTTAAGAAGGCTAGCACAAACATAAGCATCGGATCAAAAGGCAAGGCCTCCTGCCTAGGAGCCTCCTATCCTACTGCTGGTCGGGGGCAGCCTCCATGTAGTAGCAGGCTCCGTCGGTGTAGTAGTCGTCGTCGACGGGATCAGCTGTCTTCTGGGCTCCGTCATCTAATCGCAGTACTCGTATTGATAGGAAAAGGAGGAGCAAGCCAATCATGAGTACTCATCCAAAGTACTTGCAAGACTTACATCAGATCTATGCTAAGTAGGCAACATTATCAAAGGAATGGGGCTATATCTTTGGACTGACTGCAAAAATGCCAGAATAGAGGGGAAAGCCTGGCCTATCGAAGACTAGCATCTTCAGTGTCTTGCAGCACTAGGACAATGCATATTAGTATTTTATAAGTAGCAAGTTATTTATGTACCGCCCACAGATTCTTTCTCGACTCCCTGCGAGAAAGCAATCTTGGAGCCAACATTTCATTTAAAGTCACCATTCTAGTTGTATTAGATCAGAATACAACTCCAAGCGTCCGTTACCGTGGACACAGCTATTCGAATAGATATACTTCCCTATGGGGGTTGCACCAACTTGACCAACATGCTCGATTAACTCTAGTCAGACACAAGTTCCAGGTCATGCCCAGCCTCGGCTGATCGACACGTCGTAGTCCTACCTAGGCTCAACAGGGAGGCCACACGTCGGTCTAGATCCTAAATGCGAAGGGCTCATGGACCAATCTCCCTTTACAATCATGCGCATTGCGAGGACGACCGGTGTCAGTCCTGGCAGCTCTTAATACAAAGATGGTGCTCACGCGGGCCACCCGGGCGCATGCCACTTAACTATGACATCTGAAGAGCTGTCGGGCGAATGTACGATGCAGAGTGCCCATACTGATTCTCGCGTGGTGGTTAGTGTGAAACAGGCCAGAGGCCTTCTCGGATCACATATCAAAACCCATTAATGTTTTGTTAGCTGCGATGATGATCAATGATCCACGATATGTGGTCCTGTCATCCCGTCTCGAGGACTTACGACAAGGGCCAAGAATGTCCGACCATGCCTCGTCATTATTACACAAGCACCGTCCAGGTCCTCATGACCTCAACATGGTTCTATAGTAAAGTTAAATTAACCGTGTGTCCATAACATCAAGGGGGGGAACCAGAGGAATCACCCTCGATAGATCCCACTCGATGTAATCGTCAAGGTGATGGAGAGGAGTCACCCTCGATGGTTCACGCTTGAGGTGTTGCACGACAGAGTCATTATCGGGAGTGGTGAAGGAGGAATTACCGTCAATATCCACGACCGACTAGCTACACCATAGAGTTAGCATCAGGAGTACATTACGAGATGCCACCCTCGATACTCGATGGTAGCTCTGCAAAGTCCTAAAACTAAGGGGGGTGATGTGATGTGTCGGGCTCAGGCTTGTCGATCATGTTGATCGAGTCTTCGAGTTGTCGAGTCTTCAATGATGAAGTAGGGGCAACAGGGAC